>BRDA01090031.1:9434-27976 GCA_036984385.1 Crenuchus spilurus
ACTTACTACCTGTCCCTATTTCCTTTTCTCACTAACTTTTATTTTAGTCTTTTTCTCTCCTACTTGCTCTCTCTCTTTATCTACTTATCTCGGGGTCTCTTTCTATCTCATGTTTATCTCTTTATCTTTACTCACTCTTTTCCTTTATCCCTGTCCATCATTCAGTTTCCTTTCTTTACTATCTCTCTCTATGTCCACCATCACAATCAATCTCTCTCTCTCTCTCTTGAGCTGTACCCAGAAAGCATCGCTGGGCAAAGTTGCAGCATTTCAGGGGAGAGAGAGAGAGAGAGAGAGAGAGAGAGCACATAAGGAATTGCACTCCATCACTGAGCAAACCCCAGCAGGGAAAAGCAGAGTGTAAGTGTGCAGTGAGGGATATATGATGTGTTCTCATGTTCAGAACAGTTGTGATAAAAGTGCTCACATCCACATTCAAACACAATCAAAATCACATCAAACAGCAGATGATATGAAGGTACAGAGCTCAGGCCTGCAGATGGAGAGAGGAGTGGATGTGGAGAGTGAAATAAAGCGCTCTCGTTAACGCTGGTGTTGGGGGGGGGAGTTAACGGGGCGTATTGTGCACTGTGTTGTCAATGTGCGGGTGAAACTGCCACTCTGTCAGTCAGAGCCTGGGGAGAGTGCTGTTTAATGAGAATGTGTAAGTATAACAAAAGCGCCGTTAATGCCATTAGCCTGCCAGCTCGGCCTCGTAACATCTCAGCGCTGTGCCGGAACCGTGCACGCTTCACTTTTTTCTGTTTTTTACAAGCTGCAATTAACTTTACACAGAGCACCGTTTCTCTTTCTCTCCAACTGAATAGGAAATGACACTTTTCGCCACAGATAGTCCACAGCTGAGCCGGTAAAGTGGGTCCGGGTCTGGTTCAGAACGAGGCTCAGCTTTTTTTTTAACCCTACATATGCTTTCAAACTCTTCCTACATTCACTTTCAAGCTAAAAAGTCAAGGACTGAGCTTAAAATTCATCTCTTCTCAATATTAGCACGTATTGTCATGAACATTCAGCCTATTGTGTTTAAAGCACTATATTGCTTTAAAGCTCAGGAGTCATTGATCATGTATCTGGTTCAAGACATCACAACATAAAAACAAAGTCATGTTGATCATCAACATCAACTTCTCTCAAAACATCAGGCTTGAAAGTTGAATCTACTTTCAGTTTCATGGTGATAACCAAGTAGAATCAGAGGTGTGATCATTTAAAAGTGATATAAATATCATATTTACACGTCTGTGAATATAGTGAGTCAGGAGGGGAGCGATGTCAGCTAGGAAGCCACACAATGCAGCCAACACTGCCCCCAGTGGACAAAAAAAGAACCTCACCTGCTTTTTGGCAAAGACAGCAAGCAAGAAAGAGAGACAGAGCTAGAAAGAGAGAAAGAATGAGTGAACGAGCGAGACAGAGCTAGAAAGAGAGAGAGAGAAAGTGAGAGAAAGAGTGAGCAAGTGAGACAGACAGAGCTAGAGAAAGAGTGAGAGAGGGAAAGAGAAAGAAAGAGTGAGAAAGCGAGTGAGAGAGTGAGCGAGTGAGCGAGTGCAAGAGAGAAAATGAAAGAGAGAGTGAGCGAATGAGCAAGAGAGTGTGAGAGAGCAAGTGAGCAAGAGACAGAGAGTGAGAGAGAACAAATGAGTGAGAGAAAGATAGAGAGAGAAAGAGAGACAGAGTGAGAGGGAGCATCAGAAAGAGAGAGAGAGAGAGAGAGAGAGAGAGAGAGAGAGAGAGAGAGAGAGAGAGAGAGAGAGAGAGAGATTGTGACGGTGGTACCATTGGTTCTGTTAACAAAATCCATCTGCTCCACATTTACCTCTGTTTGACTGATATTACAACATTGTATCCATCAGCACACACACACACACACACACACACACACACAGAGAGATTACGTTGGACATGTCTTTCAGCCAGGCACATGGGAACTATTATACCATCGTATAGATAAAAATGGAAAAAAGTATGTGTGTGTATGAAGTTACTGAGGAAAGTGTGTCAAGTTTGGAGCTGTAAGGAGTAACATATAAAACACTGTTTGAGGAGTATTTATATAAAAACTATAAATAAAAGAAGTTATTATACCTTTAAAAATCAGTACTGTAGAGTATACAGCACCCTCCGTAATTATTGGCACCCCTAGTTAAAATGTGTTAAAAGCCTTAAAATAATTTTTTTTATTGCAGAAGCATAATCTCACTCTGAAGCAAATTTGAAAAAAAGCAACCTTCAACTCAAGTGAAAAAATATATAAAGAAAAAATCCTGACTAAGAATTATTAACTGACTAAATTATTTCCCATAAAATGACCTGTTCCACAGTTATTGGCACCCTTAACAATTTCTTGGAAATAAATGTATTTGAATCATTTATGTCATTTCTACGGTAGTTTATAAAATGGATCAAAGTATCTAGGAACCTTTAATTAGTAATTCATCACTTCCTGTTTACCTGGGGTATGAATATGACGTTACACAGAGGCTTATTTCTCTTACTCTTAAACATGATAAAGACAAGAGAAGACACTATTCAAGTAAGGCAGATGTGTTTCGACCTTCATAAATCAGGCAATGGCTACAAAAAAATAGTCATTCACCTGCAGATGCCCTTATCTAGTCAGACATGCACGGAGAAAGCCTTTTCTGAATAATACTCATAAGCATAAATGGGTGGAGTTTGCCAAACCTGTGGGGTGAGCTGAAGAGGAGAGTGCATAGGAGAAGACCCAGGACTCTGGACAATTTAGAGAGGTTGTGCAAAGAGGAATGGTCAAAGATCCCTCTTTCTGTATTCTCCCATCTTGTGAAGAGTTATAGGCATATTGGCAAAAGGAGGTTGTACAAAGTGCTAACACCAGGGGTGCCAATAATTGTGGCATACATGATTTCATTCAAAAGATTTATTTCTTAATGTGTGATTTTTTTTGTCACCAAATAAAGGCACTTGAATTAAAGCTTAGATTTGTCCTCTTTTTTTTGCATTGTTGTCCGATATTATTACATAAAAAAAAGAATTTATTAGAAGCCAAAAAACACTTAACCAGGGGTGCTAATAATTATGGAGGGCGCTGTATACACTCTAAATAACAACAACAACAATAATAATAATAATAATAATAATAATAATAATAATAATAATAATGATAATAATAATAATAATAATAATAATAATAATTACATTTATGTGCAGCCTACCAGAGCTGGAAGCCCCGCCTCTTTCCAGCTCTGGTAGGCTGCACATAAATGTGAATTTTGGATCCCTGGCAGTAACTATCACTGATGTCTGTTTCTACAGATTTATGATCTATTTATTGTGTTTTGAGGTGTTTCAGCAAGACAGCTCTACACTCAGAGCGACATCATTAATGTGCTTCCTCTGAGCTCGGCTAAAAGAAGCCCAGAATTTGCTTTTCAAAGCAGCTTCATGTCAACTTGTGGTCCAAATAATGAACTTTAACAGGTGCTCTAAACAGCATGGTGCTCTCTACCTGCTAACAACACGTAAAATACGTCTACTGGCATCAAAAAGGACAAAAATCTTAATAAAGATAGCTTCCCTGATCAGAAAAAAAGAGAAAAAGCTCCAATGACCACCAACATGGGCCTGGAACACTGGCAACATGGGACTGACACAATGGCATGTGGGTAGTACAAGAAAACTGAACATTTAAGAAGAATCTGGAATGTGTGCGTGTGTTTCAGTCTTTGATGCATACTGTGTGTAATTCTCCCCTCTGAAACACTCTCTCTCTCTCTCTCTCTCTCTCTCTCTCTCTCTCTCTCTCTCTCTCTGTGTGTAGGCTGAGGAGCTGCACACCTCACATTTTATTCACTCAGGTTTAAATTCCCATCTTCCAGCAATGGAGAGAGAGATGGAGAGAGAGAGAGAGAGACTCTAGACTGACGTCCAATTCACTGACACAAGACCGACAATCACC
The DNA here is from genome assembly GCA_036984385.1 of Crenuchus spilurus. NCBI lineage: Eukaryota > Metazoa > Chordata > Actinopteri > Characiformes > Crenuchidae > Crenuchus > Crenuchus spilurus. Next base: position 13,390 of record BRDA01090031.1, read on the forward strand.
ATAGGGGTAAACCCTAAACCAGCGTTTGATGTAATGATACCCACTTAGACCAATGTTTGCCACTGGAGCACCTACCTAAACCAAAGTTTGCTTTGTGGACACCACTTCAAATGTTTGGTGCAGAGAAACCTCTTTATCCACAGGAAACATTGTGCACAGATTCTAATCTAATTTAAATTATTAACTGATTATTAAGATGCATGTAAAGGTAAACTCAGGATCAATGATCCAGAACACACTTTACTGTATAAATATTTATGTTTGAGTATGATTGAGCTGAAATCAGATCATCAGTTAAAATGTCTTATAGAAGCCAAATTAAGCCTTAAACCCCTCAGAATATCTCAGCCAGTTTATACTCTTCTCCATGTAGTTACTGGGTAATACTCCCAAGAGTTAATGGCACTGGACAGTCACTGGGTCAATACAATTCCTCTAACTGTGGTTCTGACCTCAGTAGCTTCAGTTGTAGAACATAAACATAAACAGTATCTGTGTTGTAATAAGTGTATAGTCAGAAAATAATAGGACCCAGCACTGAGCCTTGTGTGACACCAGTGGAGAGGTTAGAGAGAACAGACAGTATTTACTCCACTCACTGTGTCCTGACTCTAGAATTTTACATTTAAAAGATTACTTAAAAATACACTTTCTCCTGGAGAAGTCCATGTAGAAGATACACAGCTGGACCTTAATGACTGTGATGGATGTTTATGGGGTCATTTAAACTGTTGGACTGAATCTGTACAGAGTTCGGTAAAAGCGCTCGGTGGTGCTGGGCAGGTGGAAGAGCAGTAAAGCTGAGCTGAACTAAATAATCCAGACGCTCCATCGTGCTGGATCAGAGCGCTTGTGCGTGTGCTGCTCTGCGTTTGGAGAAGCCGTCAGGATGATGAAGTGAGGGAGTGCTGACAGGCTGAAAATGATTTCTGAAAAGGCGGCTGGAGGCTCGCTATCGAGAACGCTGACCCAAAAAAAACAGAGTTTACGTCCGTCGGTTTTTGAGGGAGTTTTTTTTTCTTTTTTGGAGTGCAGGACGAGTCCACTGGACTAGAAAATCTACACTCATAAATAAATAAATAAATAAATAAATCTTAGCAAGCCAAAATGTCTCAAATGTCTCATATTTCTCATTTTCAAACTGCTGTTATAATAGCACAAGATTATTTATCATTTTTGTTTATTTTTAAAGCAGTTTTAGTGGATGTGTTTTGCTAATTTGACTCATTAAGCAAGTAAAACAGTACTATAATGATTTTACAATTAAAAAAAAAATTTGCCACATGCGTTACAATGAAAATAAATTACAAAATTAGATTTAAAAGCATATCTTGGTAATAAGAGCTGTAAAACCCATATATGATACAAATAAACAAATAATCATAAATACAGCAAAAACTAATAAGTAAATATAATAAAACCCATTAAAATAGTACTTATTTTATACTAAGACAAAAAAAATCTTAAAATATGTCACTTTACATGAATATAAAATATATGACACATTATGTTTTGTTTTAAATTAAATTATGAAATTATTTTATTATAATAATTTTATGGTGTATAGAAAATCATCTGGATTTAATTCATATAAAACACACACACACACACACACACACACACACAGGTCAAACCCGCAGGGGTGTAAGGAAATGCAGTGTTTCTTGGTAAACACAGCCGCCAAGAGTGTGTGTGTGTGTGTGTGTGTGTGTGTGTGTGTGTGTGTGTGTGTGTGTGTGTGTGTGTGTGTGTGTGTGATAAGAGTGAGTAAGTGAGCCGCTGATAGCTTATCCACTCTCCGCTCCAACAAAAGTGATGTGTATGCTGATGCTGTTCAGACTGAGAGAGTTCACGACCCTCCAGAGAAAAACAGCACAAGTCGCTCAGCCTCCAGAGACAAAACACACTGCGGCCATTCAGCCAAACACACACTCTCCTCCACTCTCCCTCATCGTCCACAATCATCTCCAGGGTTATTGTGTAGCTGCTGCTGCGGGACGGAGCTGTTACACGCCTGGAGCCAGAAAGGATTTGTTTTCCGGACAAAAAAAAGAAAAAAGAAAAATCCTGTTTTGAGGTAGAATTTACACAGGATCCTCCTGAGAAAGGCAGGACAAAAGTAGGAAAAAAAGGCAACATTACATTGCTAAAACCCAAAGAGTCTGTGTGGGTCTATGTTTCAATTCATCACATCGCTGATCAATCAGCAGTTTTGTGTATTCTGTGATCATCAAATGAGCAAAAAATGTGTTTCAGATTTGTAACATAATATGCTTACAATTTACCACTGAACACTAAAAATCTTGAGCTTTCAGATTTTACATCCCAGAAATCAGATACATCAGGCTGGACAGCATTAAAGGGACTTTGTGTACGTTCATCTTACCACTCAGATTTGTCTCAGGACAGCAGGACAGAACCAGAGTGATCAGGTCTACTTGTTTGGGACTCAAACATCAGTAAAATATGATCAATTGTATACATTGTAACAAAAAGGCCAATATATAAGGTTTTTTTACATATTTAATACATTCACAATCTATTGCTCACACCATAATAAACAAACACACAGAACACAAATGTTTTTAACCCCTAATACTATTTTTGTATAATGCATCCTCTGGTGCGTGCAGTTCATGGGTAATCCACCAAGGGGCCGAAGACATGTATCTGATTATATACATCAATGTTTTTATAGTAATAAATAAGTAATCAACTTATCACAACTCTATTATGCATCAAATATGATAAACACTGGCTTTGTTGGGGTAATCAGAAGCTCACAAACGATAGAAATAACTCAAGCAGAAAAAGAGCATTCATGACTCTTGAATCTTTTTTGTGTTGATTAGAAAATAAGAAAGAAATGAAGCTCTAGATGGAAGGAATTGATGCATTACTTAACAGTATATGATATGTGACCACGCCAGAGAAAACCAGGACAAAGTCGTTTTTTTCAAAACAACTTTTTTGTGAATTTAAGTTTTGTTTTTGATCAAAATATGTACTCCCATAGATATCTGAGACTGTTATCTTTCATAGCCACAAATAAATGGCATTAGAAGTGGTCTTGGGACCAAATGGTCCAGGTTTGATCTCCTGAACCAACAGGATGTGGCTCAAGTGGCACCCCAGGCACTGCATGGTGAGGCTGCCCAATGCTTCAGGTACACTGTCCTCCTAGTATGTAATCACTAGTGTCCATTAGAGACTACAGAAAAACTCATGATGATCTAGACATGCTGTGTTGTTAAGCTCCCATTATTTGTCCAATTCTGTTGCTTCTTCTATTGCTTAAAGAGTGAGAACAGCCTACCTCAACTTCCTGTAATTGGTCCAAAAAGTCCAAACCATCCAAAAACGGACCAGTTTTCACACAAACAAATCAAATCGTGGTTTTGGTTGAACCAAATTCAGGTTCTTTGGTCCAGACTGTGGTCCGAGGCTCCTTTCATGCCTGTTATTATGGTTCGGACCAAACTGAAAAGTCTGAAGGTCTGTACCAAACAAGGCAAGCGTGAAAGCTCCCTGAGACTAACGAAGCAAACTTCAGACAACACATTTGGCCGAGGACATCTGGCGCAATGTGGAAAACGGGAAAATGAGATTTTTCACTGAACTATGACTTTAAGACAGAAGGAATGTTTACAGAGTCTGCAAGTGCTTTGTGATGAATCACTTCACACGGCGTAACTCCAATAAACTTGCGAGAATCATCACTGCTAACAGATTCGAAGTGGAAAGTTTACAGCCCTTGCCCTTGAGTCCATCAGGCGTCTGAATTCTCTCTGAAAGTGATGTATTGGATGAACTGATGTGTTTATATAATGTAAAGCGCTGCCACATGTGAGCTTTAAAGAGAAGATTCTAAAGAAAACATTGTTCTCCTTCGATAGAGGAGCAGCCATTGTGCAAGAGCGACACAGAAGATGTATGCAACGTTTGTGTTTCCCAGAGTTACGCCCCATTTCTCAACAACAATAGCTCTGTTTGGAGAAGCATTACACTCACCACAAACTCACAGGACAAAGAGCAACATACGCCAAGAGACATTTGATAATGCACCTCAGAAACATACCGAGTGTGAGGGTATTCATCTCTTTGTGGGGTCCAAATTCCCCCCGGTTTGTCCAGATCAGGGCTTATACTGTGTTAGTAGTGCATGGGTCTGCTCTAAATTCCCCAATTAGTCCAGATGTTTTTAATCACACAGGACACATTTGGCTTCTTTAGTGGACTAACATTGCAAACAAACACTAGGACTCAATAGTCACCTAAATAGCATAGTCATTCATCAACTCTCTGGAGTCTGAGGGTATTTCAGACACTCTGATGTAGTCTAACATGCATTGACATTTTACAAATGACACACATCTAAAATTATTTTTCTCAAACTGTTACACAGGCTTTAGTTCAGCACAAACTCTGCAACAAGTGTCAAAACAGTAAGAGTGTCATAAATCTATATTTTGTTTAAATCTGCTCTAAACTTAGACTTTCCAAAAACCTGTTTTCAGATGTGCTGATATATTGTGAAAAAACACACTCAAAAAGATTTTTGAGCTCAGAACTGAATAAACAGAGGTGTTGGCTACACACTGCTCATTACAGTTTTTAGACATTGTATGTGGTTTTATTTCTAAAGCTTAACTAATGTGAAATGACACTCTGTTTTACTGAGTCACTCGTTCATACATTGGATACTCATGAGATATGTGTGAATATTCAGATGAAAGCTGTTTGTTCATGTGAGGGCGCTTTGTTTATAGAGACCACATGGGCATTTTCACACATTCTTGGACTGCTAATCCATCACTGGCATGTATGGAGTTAATGTGTTGCTCTCATATGATTTTTTTGCATGTTTTACATAAATGTGCAGGAAAAAAAGCGCCGTGCTGTCTGACTCATGGTGAAAAATGAGTCTCTGCTTTTTTATGGTCCTCTCACAAATTTCTAAACATATTTTGATTCAACCTTTATATATACAGTATTTGAAAAGTAGCCTTTTTAAGGTTTCCGGGGTATGTTTAGTTTTATTTCTAGAATAAAAATCTCTCAAGTTTCGGTTTTGACCCGCTGGCGGAAGCGCTGACTCCAGAGGGTTAATGTCTGTATGAAGTTTGAAAGAAGGTTTGGAGATGTTTTGGGGATATTTAGGTTGTTTATTTAGTTATACTGTGTTTTGATAATGTTACTATCAGAGCTCCAGTTTTAAATTACTTAGAACTCAAACGTTATCCAGATCTTAATCTCACAGGCAAGTCGATGTGTTTTAGTGGTGTACTGTAGGTACTCTGGATATTTATTATGACTACCATTCACAGTTTTCTGATTTAATAAAATCTTAATTTAGAGTGACCAGCTGTACCAAACATAACAGAATGAAACTGATCCACACAAAATGTACAGGGGCAGCCGTGGCCTAGTGGTTAAGGATCTGGTCTGGTGACCTGAAGGTCGGTGGTTCAATTCCCGGGCAGGTCACAACTGAAGTGCCCTTGAGGAAGGCACCTAACCCCCAATTGTAAGTCGCTTTGGATAAAAGCGTCTGCTAAATGCCTCAAATGTAAATGTAAAAATTAATAATAATAATAGTAATTAATTCTGAGTAAATTAATATTAAAATATTATCAACATTAAAATTAAAAAGGTTTGAAATATGTCATTTATAATGAATATAAAATATATGAGTATTTAGCTTTTTAAATTAAATTATGTACATAAAATAACTTTTTCACAATATTGCAATTTTCGGAAATGCACTAGTACATCACAGGTGTCCTATTATACAGACCCACACCTGCCAACCAATCAAAAAAACAGCTGTCAACTCAGGGTAAATTTTATTTTTTACTGAATTAAAATGTCAGAAATTTAGAGTGACCAGCTGTACCAAACATAACAGAATGAAACTGATCCACACAAAATGTAATTAGGAACTTAATGTTAGTAAGCAAAAGTGAGTAAAAAGTGGATTCCACTATTCACAATAATACAATAGTACAACTATTGCTATTTTAAATAAAACACGCATTCATACACACACTCACACCACACACAGAAAGTTTTTAAATAGAAAAAAGCAGAAGAAAGCATGTATTCATCATTTCCATGGTAATGACAGACACTTAGGTGCACTAAGTTCAATGTGATCAAATGTCAGTGTGTTGAGTGATCCATTAATATGTTATATTAATGAGTATTTTACTGCATGACAAATACATCAAAGTACTATTTTAGAATGAACATATAATGTTGTCTTTTAAACTATGTGCATACTAGTATGCAAGTGTTTGTGTGTGTGTGTGTGTGTGTGTGTGTGTGTGTGTGTGTGTGGTGTACTGCATATTGAACATTAAATCTTATATAATGCATAATGCACACAAAAGTATCTGCTCACACAAGACTCAAATACACCTAAATGATCCTAAAGCCACGCAGCGAGCAATAGCACATCACAACCCTCTCCAGAACAAATCAGGAGCTTGTGTACTGTACAGAACACAGATCCACAAGCTCTGAGGTTTTCTAATGTGAACATGATGTGTGTTTGTTTCCACTGCCATGATAACACCTCTGTCTCTGAAACATCAGTACAGTCCTAGAGGAGTAACACAACAAGAACCTAAGTCCTAAACATGTTATGAAGACTAATTTGAAACATATTAACAGTGCAGATGTGTTCTGCAGGGTCAGTAAATGAAAAGGGGAACAAACACTGTCAAATGTCAAAAAATCTCCACCTTCATTCCTCTCTCTCCCTCTCCCTCTCTCTCTGTGTACGTATGTGTGTGTGTGTGTATGAAGGCCTTCACACTCTCCTCCTCCAGTATCTGCTTGTACGTGGTGTGTATAGACGCTGTGTGTAGACGGCCTGGCTAAGCTGGTTAGGATATTTACAGGATTTGTTTTGTTGTTGACACTTTTTTCCTAATCTGATTAAAGCTGGGGGGTCGCTCGCTCACTCACACATAAATGAGTGGAGAAACAGATCACACTCTAACCCTGAACTACACTCTCAGAGACACATCACTCAGAGAGAGAGAGAGAGAGAGAGAGAAGCAGAGAAAGAGAGAGAAGCAGAGAGTGAAAGAGAGTCACACACAGAGGCAGAGATAAAGAGAGACGAAGAGAAATACAGTGAGAGAAAGAAAAGGAGGGAGACATATAGACAGACACAGAGAGGGAGAGATAGATAGAGAGAAAGAGAGAGAATAGAGTGAGAGAGATAAAGAAAAGAGAGAAAGAGAGAGAGAGAGAGAGAGAGAGAGAGAGAGAGAGAGAGAAAGAGAGACATATGTCCAGTTAAGTAAGAGACTGAATTGGGTTTGTGAGGGTTTGACATTATAAATCTGGCTTGACTGGTGGTCAGTAATGTTGGCCAAATTGGGCTTACAATTCCCTCTCACACACACTCAGTAAGCTCTTGACCCGGATAAAAAGGGCCGCTGTGAGCGATCAGCTAAGACATTCACCCAGTCAGAGAGAGAAAAAGGTTTTGGGTCAGGGTGAGCACAGCTGACCGGCCGTCTGAAACCCTTTAAAGCTTTTCACGGGGCTTCGCTTCAGCTTTTTAAATAAAGAAATAAATCATTAAATAAAAAAAGTACAGCTACGTTAAGACCTTTTCTCTCCTCTCTGCAGCCTCACTTCTGACAGGGCACTTCCTCTTTCTTTTTCTCTCCTTCTTTAATTAAAACATGTCTCCCCATGCAAAAGTAAATAAATAATGAAATAACACCAAGAAATAAAAAATCAAAAATGGAGCAGGATCAAAACCGCAGTCGGGGGGCACTGCTAACGAGACCCAAAAACCCATCAGCGCTGCCCAACGGCTGCTTCCCCCCACAGCTCCTGTTCAAACACACTCTCAACCGCTCAGCACTGGGGCCTGCAGGCTGGACACAGCCTCTCATCTGACCAAGAGAGATGTACTGACTAGAAATGTCTATATGTATTCCTCTTTTTCAAGTTCAAGAGGTTTTTATTGTCATTTTAGCCGTATACAGTGCAGCACATATTACAACAAAACAACGCTCTTCCAGGACCAGCAACACAGAACACAACAAAAAACAAACAATAAACATACAATAACTACAAGCCCTAATATTTACAAACAATACAAACCGCTGTTTGTCTAACTACACAGGATGATTATGATTATGTAGGCCTATACAGTGCTGTGCAAATGTCTAGTGATATTTAGTCCCTTAGAGTCTGACAGCCTGAGGGATGAAACTACTGGACAGTCTAGCAGTGAGGGTCTGAATACTGTGGTATCTTCTACAGGAAGGCAGCAGTAAAGAGCCCATGTGATGGATGTGATGGGTCCACAATGCTGAGAGCTTTCAAATGAAGAACTTGTTGTAAATGTCAGTGAGAGAATGGAAAGAGACCACAATGATCTTCTCAGTCATCTTCACTATACGATTGTTGTCATGTATTCCCAAACCAGACAGTGATGCAGGTGCTTAGGATGCTCTCTATGGTATTTTCATACCAGTCTTGATATTTTTATCCCTTTCTCCAGCTAGTGATACAAATCAGGTGAGTCAACTAATTCCATCCCTCTGTCCTTTACTGAGTGATTGACACTGATGGAAGACAGGCTACTGAAACTCCTGACTGCTGAGATCATGGCATGATGCTAACCTTAGACCAGCTCCTCACCAAACACGTACTATAACCTGCTTCAGATGCCCTTCACTACTGACTACACTGAAGTTTATATGGCTGCTACGATTATTAGTAGTATTATTACTACCATTCTTACATTTTTCTTTCACTATATCAGTACGCCTGAACACTGCAACAGCATCATGGGATTGTATGATGAAAACTTGAGGGGTCCATGTGAGTCTGGTTCCTCCCAAGGTGTCTTCCTCCAGCTCTGAGTGAGTCTTGTCACTGTTGCTGTTGGCTTGCTCACTAGTGCTTTTGTTCTTTGATATTATTACTTATTTTATTACAAATGTTATATAAATGAATTCTTTATATAAATGAATGAATTTCTGAGGAATTTCTGTCATTGTATCTGGCAACCTAACCCAGAGACGGAGGTAAACATCACTTAGTTCCTATAGTCAGTCCTGATGACTTGACGTATTACCAGTTAAACTGTGGAACCTTCCAGAACAGTGTTACTTGTACTTTCCCGTCTTGTTCTGCCTGACAGGCATAAGTTTCTAAATGTGATTATATTAAACTAATAGAATTAAGTTGGACACTGCAAATCTGAAAATCTTTTGTCTGTTAAATGAAAATTCAAGTAAATGAATACATTAGATTTCACATTTTTAGGGTCCTGACACTGGTAGAAATGGGGCGTGTATATTAAGGGTGATCTCTCCTCTCTAAACCTGGAGGGCTGTTGTCCAGGACAGTTTGGTGATTTCCTCTGACACCATCTGCCAGAAACTAATTCCATGTGTGTATCACATCTGATTCTGATTCTGACTGATACTGAGCTGAGTTGATTTATCAGTAAGTGTTTTCTGTAAACACATTTCGGAGACAATATAAATAGTTTTATTTGGTTTAGTCTGCAGGTTTAGTGCACTAGACACACAGGAACATGTGGTGCCTCTTCTTTCTCTCTGGGTGAGGTGAGCTGGTGTCCAGTGGTCCAGCGGCACAGCTGAGCTCAGATATTCCCTCAGAGACACAACTCAACAGACTACACCTCTCTCTCTCTCTCTCTCTCTCTCTCTCTCTCGCATTCTCTCTCTCTCTCTCTCTCTCGCATTCTCTCTCTCTCTCTCTCTCTCTCTCTCTCTCTCTGTCGCTCGCTTGCTCTCTCTCACGCATTCTCTCTCTTTCTCTCTCTCTCTCTTGCTCTGTCTCTCTCTTTCTCTCATTCTGTCTCTCTCTCTCTCTCTGTGTCGCTCTCTCTCTCTCTTTCTCTCTGTCGCTCTCTCGCGTTCTCTCTCTCGCATTCTCTCTCTCTCTCTCGCATTCTCTCGCTCTCTTTGGCATTCTCTCTATCTTTCGGTAATTCTCTCTCTCTCACAATTTACTGGAATAACAAACACCTGTATCGTCAAAACTTTTATACACAGGAAAAATGTATTTTAATGATTAACAATAAATTTGTAATAAGAAGTTAAGCCTACAATGTTTATAAAAGAACAAAAATAAAATCTAAAGTACATTTGTAAACGTTTAATTGGGTTGATGTATTAACAAGTAAGTAGATGAGCTAAGATAACACTAATAACTAAAAATTATTTAAGAATTAGAACAAGTAGAAATAAAAGCTGAAAAATAAAATACAATAAATAAAAGTTTCTCTCCCTAAAACTGATTTTTGCTAACGTTTATGGATTTTTGGTGACTAAAAACAACACAAAAACTAAATCTTGGAGACAACTGAACTCACACAATTACACAGTCTCCTGCTACAAGCCAAACTGTCCAGTAAAGGCTGTAAAAAAATACTGAACACAAGTATCACAATATAATGTATTCTGATACTGTATCAGTTACAAAAGTATTGATGCTAATAAATAGTTTACATGTAAAGGTGGTACATTTTGTGTTGTGTTTAAACCCCCGACCAATAGATGGCAGTGTTGTAATCTATCTGCAGCTATTAGACTGTTCCACTTCAACAGAAACAAGCAGCGTAAGGATGAACCACAGAGCTTTCCTTAACTTAAAATTCAAACTTCACAATATATCACCTCACAGTACCACAATATATCATAACTCCTCTATAATTATAAACATCAACAAGTTCTTACCAACACAGTCTATCTGTTCACTCCCACTGGGCAAAAATCTGCTGAGAATCAGGGTTAAGACTGGACTAAAAGTGGCGTATCTATCTTCCCATGTCTCCTTTCTCTTCTTTTATCTTCTGGGGTGCATCTCTATTTCTCCTGCTCCACTTCCTTGACCTTCCTTACCTCTTTCTTATGTCTTTTGTTAGCCATCTCTTTGTCTCCCCCTCTTTTTCTCTCTGCTCAAGTGACTCTTCTTTTCTCTTCTTCACTACAGGATATTACACCTGCAAAGGTGAGCAGACACCACTATGTTCCATACACTCTCTCCCTCTCTTTCTCTCTCTCCCTCTGTTCTCCCTGATGGGGTGTAAAGGGCCAAACTGGAAAATCAGGGAATAAAAACTCTCTTTGGAACAACAACTAGAACCTCTGAGATTTCACAGCATAGTGCTCTCTCTCTCTCTCTCTCTCTCTCTCTCTCTCTCTCTCTCTCTCTCTCTCTCTTTCTCTCTCTCTGTCTCCCTGTCTCTCTCTCTCTCTCTCTCTCTGTCTCTCTCTCTCTCTTTATGGTAGAGCTGGATGGAGCTGGCCTTTAACAAATGGAATTACCCTTCCCAGTGTTTGAATCCGCTATAACACACACACACACACACACACACACACACAAAGCAGGGCCTGGAAGTCATATTCAAATAAACAGAGCTAAACTCAGTGGTGCCAGGGAGGAAGAATTAGCCCTCCTCTTCACCTCTGGTGTTTATACCTCAAAAACGACTTTCATTATATTCTCTTTAATTATTCTTCACTCAGTGCTAATTGAAGCAAGCAGCTCGTTTCTGTTGAACCTGCAGTTTATAAACTCTCATACCACACCACACCCGTTTGGGTGTATATAGAGAACAGGAGGTGTATTGATGCACTTGAGTATATTGATACTGTATCAGCTCCTTAACTGAGTATTTATTTACTTTTTTATGTCTTGATAGCCAATCAAACCAAACATTTATTAAACTCTCCCCATCACTTGTAATGTCTCTGACTCTAGTAGGGTGCAGACTCACACAGGCCTCCTTCGATGCATGTGAAGTTAAGCTTGGAAGAAAGTGCTGGATGCCTAGTTCTGATAAATCACCTGGCAGATGAGTCAGCACACATTATTTAGTAGTGCTGAAGAGGCTGGTGGTTCATTTTGTGTTGTGCTTACACCCCTGACCACTACATGACAGTGTTGTCATTTATGCAATGTCTGAGTCCCCAATCGCTGCATTTTAGTTAATTAAAAAATTGCAATATCACCGTACTTACAATATCACAATATACTGCAATATATTGAACCGCAACTCATGCACAGGCTGAATAGAGAAGATTTATCATTCTACCACTTAACTAATCAGCTTTTCAGCTTTCTAAGTGTCAGCTGGAGAATTAGTCAGATGCAGGGTGTGAAACTTCTCTTTAACAAAACAAAACTCTTGGCTGTGAACTGAACTGTGATAACGATGAGACATTACATGGAGACACTACATGACTATGGAGACAATAACCAACAATGGCACATGATGGAAAATATAAACCAAACATAATCAGACATGAGATGAGGAACCAGGGCTGTGGAATCATGAGACTCAAGACACTCACCAAACATGACCAGGGATGGATTAGGGTGGAGACATTACGTAAACGTAAACAAATAGCATGTGGACTAAACAAAATAACGGGGCTGAGATGGGAGGTTTCACACTAAGCTTGTACTGGCTCATTCCTAAGTAGCTGAGAGTTTTTATGTCAACTGCTTGTTAAATACAGCATCTATATTATACACAGTATACACATTACACACACACACACACACACACACACACACAACTTGGCTGATGCTGGCACAGAAGATCCTCACTATGACTTAAACTTTTAGTTGTTTTAACTTCCTTTCACAATTTCACTGGAACAGTTTGCCCCGCCTCCAGCATCCCAAAACTAAGAACCACAGAGAAGAGAATAAGCTGAATCATAATGGGACCATCACTCTGTCCATCAAAGAAAAGTAGACTTTAACATAATAATAATAATAATAATAATAATAATAATAATAATAATAATTATTATTATTATTATTATTATTATTATTATATTAATGTCATCTACTGCTAATTATATTTATGCGCACCAATCAATCACAGAGAAAATAATAATAATAATAATAATAATAATAATAATAATAATAATAATAATAAAAATAATAATAATAAAGTGTACATATTGTAGGATTGTGTATTGGCAGGAACCTGCCAATACATATCATAATACAGGTGAAACAATTCATTATGTTGTGATATATTACTATACTGTAAGTACAATCTGATTTTTTTGTTTGCTAATGCTAAAGTTAGTGTTGTACCCTTACGCTATTCATTTTGGTTGTAGTGGAAGAGTCTAATGACTGAAGATAGATTATAACACTGCCAGCTATTCACAAAATGAACCACAAATCTTTGCATCTAAACTATGAAATTAAAACTTATATATATTTTTTACTATAATCCTCGCAATAAACATTTTTCCTTTCAACCCTGATATACTGCTAGAAGAACTAGAAATAGTCAAACAATATTTGGAATAACTCAAATGTGAAAAAAGGTAAATGTAGAGCTCTTGTGCAAACTCAGACATGTTGATACAGAATGCAAATCCCATGTAAACTCAATGCAACATGAATGTACATATGAATGCATATAAAAACGACAAGAAACACTCTGCACTTCTAAGCTTTAAAGAAAGTGGCCTCCAGTTTCTTGAATAGTGGTGAAACACAAACAGCCGTCAATCATTTAGACGCTGCTGACCGCTGGGCTCCTGTGTGACTCAGAGCAGATGTAAACAGGAAAGCATTTGATATGGCTGGAGAACGATTTTCACCCGTACCTACAAGAACATGGGAGCTTGATGGCAAGTGGGTCAAATAACAGCAGTATGGCAGCCATTTCTACTATAACATACATGGTTATATTGTTAAATATATCAGCATTAGTTGACTTGATGTGACTTGACGTATTAAGTATTGAGTCATAGTACTTACATCACTCTGCTTGGCTATAGTGACCCTTGGGAGTCGGTGATTAAATCTAACAGTTGGTTAAACAGTCATACCATAAAAACAAAGTCATTTTGAACATTTATGTCAACTTTGTTGTTCTTTCTTGACACTTTATGCCAGTTTTAGTTTGATGTTGATAGACCAAATAAAAACAGAGATATGATCATTTAAATCTGACCTAAAAATTACATTTACACAACAATAACCACAGCAAGGAGGGAGGAGCGAGATCCCCACAAGGAAGTCAAGCAATGCAGCAAGAGCCAACACTGCCCCTTGTGAGCAAAAAGGGAAGCTCATACCTGCTCTTTGTTGTAAATAGTTGACAAAATCATTAAAACTATCACACCTCACCAAGAAATCATGTTTTTGCTATGAGTTGGATGCAGTATTGAGAAGTATTGGCTGATCAACTCCATCTGAGATTTAATGAGGAAGATGTACTGTATCAGTGTTCACAACACTATCACTCATGCTCAGTCTGATGTACATGTGCAAATACAGTACACACATTCATTTCCCTTGCACACACACACACACACACACACACACACACACACACACACACATCAAGAGAGGGCCAAAGCTGCTTTCACAAATATTAAATACATTAAAGGAAATGAATTTGTAGTACAGAGTCTAATCCCTCACTGCAGCGGCTGCTCACTGCTCAGACCATCAGAGACATTAAAGCCCAACTTCATCTCATAATGACACACACACACACACACACACACACACACACACACACACACACACACACAGC
>BRDA01090038.1:0-23141 GCA_036984385.1 Crenuchus spilurus
GGGCAGTTTACAACCACCCGTAAACGGCGGGTGAATCCACAGAGCAGTAAACATCCGTTACGTGTCTCATTAGGTGCTATTAAGATAAAAGGTGGCTTTAGGGGCCTTTTAGCGAATGGGCTGTAAATTCCTTGAAGGCCGCTGTGGCTGACAGTGGGATCAATAGCTCTTTGATCAGACTCACCAGAATCACTGTAATGACCTGAGATAAAACTGCGCTGAGCAGATGGGACATAAACAGATATAGAGTAAATGGGGAGAAATATGAGGGCATGACAAGACCATCTTACTGCTATTCAGCGAGGTAATAAACTCATTGTCCTGGCAAATGGTACACCGGTTGGGTCATTACCAAGCACAGCAGACACATCAGCATGCAGTGCAGAGGTCCTCGCGCCTCAAGTAATGATACGCAAGTGATTCAAGGAGGTCACATAGGGGGAGGGCGGTTAGATCATGCATGCAATTTTATGCAGCACAGTCAGGATATTGATATTAGCCATGAAAGGTGAGCCTTTCCTCACCACCTGTTTCTGCACCTCGGGAACACTTTCATTCATTGTAGCTCATGTGCCAACAAAAACAGGAACAAGAATACTCGTCACCATGTTGAAGGCTTCAGGGACGTCTATTTCAAATGGCAACTTTCCACTCTGGTAGAAACCTTCATCTGTCAGAGGGATTGGCAGGAGAGACAGGGCTTAGAGAAGGAGAGGACAGAAGACACATCCCCATCCAACAGATTAAATTAACTGGAGCATTGGGATGGCAAATGGGGAATGTATTAGAACGAGGGGCAGCTGTGGGTCTGTGGTTCAGGAACCAGCCTTGTGACCAGAATGTTGCCAGTTTGAGCCTAAAGACAAGACAAGACTAAATGCCCTTGAACAAGGCAACTAACCCTTGACTTCTTCCCACCACTCCGAGCAAGGGCACTCACTGCCCCCTAATTCACTACTGTGTTTGTGGGTGTATGTGTGTTTCCCTTCACAGGAAATTCTGATGTGTGCATGCACGGTGGTCACTGTGTCACTTTCACATTAATTAATTTCACTTTAATAAGCATTGTTTTTTTATGTGGGCACAACAATGAGCAAGGGTTATTGTGTGTAACCATCTTGGTTAAATTGGTCATAGTGTTGAGCGCACTTGATCATTTTGTTGGATACTGTGTTGAGCATACTGGGTCATTTTGTTGGTCATTATGTTGGGCTTTCTGGGTCATTTTGTTGGCTACTGTGTTGAGCCCACTGTGTAATTTGTTTGGTCATTTTGTTGAGCCCATTGGGTCATTTTGTTAGCTACTGTGTTGAACCCAGTGGGTAATTTTGTTGGTCATTGTGTTGGGCCTACTGGGTCATTTTGTTGAGTACTGTGTTGAACACATTGGGTCCTTTTGTTGGTCATTGTGTTGGGCCTTCTGGGTCATTTTGTTGGCTACTGTGTTGAGCCCATTGGGTAATTTGTTTGGTTATTTCACTGAGCCCATTGGGTCATTTTGTTTGCTACTGTGTTGAACGCATTGGGTCCTTTTGTTGGTCATTGTGTTGGGCCTACTGGGTCATATTGTTGGCTGCTGTGCTGAACTCAGTGGGTCATTTTGTTGGTCATTGTGCTGAGCCCATTGGGTAATTTTGTTAGTTATTGTGTTGAGCCCATTGGGTAATTTGTTTGGTCATTTTGTTGAGCCAATTGGGTCATTTTGTTTGCTACTGTGCTGAGCCCATTGGGTCATTTGGTCATTTTGTTGTTAACAATTATGGCTGATTGGTTTAAAATGTGTCATTATGTTTGTAGAGACCATGTTATTATGTTTATTGTTTTTCAGTGATGTTAAATTGAGTAAATAAAGAGTAAATTGTGCAGAAGACGTGTTAATGTATTTTCCACTTCAAAAATAAACACAATGTGCAAAACTGCTCAGCATTTAAAGTAGAAAAAGGAAATAAACGTATATGTTGTCATTGAAAGTTCTAGGTGCCTGTTAAGATTTTGTTAACAGTGAATAAAATCTCCGCTGAGCTGGGATGTGTTCACAAAGGAACACTAAAGAACAATCATCTTTTCCTCCTACATGTCACTCTCCAAGGAGTTGACTGAATTGAGGCTTGTCGCTGTCAACCTCACCGTTGAGCTCTTGACAAGAGCTGTCACAGCTGTCAAGTCCATCTTCAGAGCAGACTGCTCATTCTGAATTAACGAGCTTAATTGAACTCGACTGCTGCTGTAGTTCAAGAATCAATTAATCTAAATTATACGGTTTTCCTACTTACCGCCAACAGAAGAAGCACGCAAACCTCTGCCCTTCATGTGTAGACAGAAAATGTTTTGTCAGCTTACAAGATTAGCTATTGTTTTCATTTCCCGTGACAAAACAAAAATAATGACATTGTTTGTGAAAAGAAGATGCATTAGTCACAAATTCACTTACTATAGATGAGTCAGTGCTTACTCTTACATATGAAAATTAAATGTTCTTAGAGTTAAGAGGGTTACCGTACGTTCATAATAACAGAAAACACTTGAGGTTTGTCTTGTGGTCGTGTTTGAAGCTGCTGTTGTGCATATATGTGTAAACTGTGTAGCTTCTGGTGATAAAATTACAAAAATATCTACAATATATTTCTGACCTTGTTATTTACAATATTAACCATGATTATTTTAAGTTCCAAACTAAACTGAGCACTTGTTGAAGGGTGACCTCATGTAGCACAAATCTGAACTTACATAATGTCCCTTTAGTGCTGCGCAGCTTGAAAACAAAAATTAAATAGTGTGATTTCTTTGTGCTCAGCAGTGAATTGTAAGCATGTATTATTCTATTCTATGATTTAAATAAACACATTTCTGCTCATTTGCTCTTTTATAAATGTATTTCATCTAGTTCATGTATGTGAACTGTCTAGCGTATGGTGAGAAAAATATATACTATAGATTTCTGGATAAGTGGTTTAAAACATCCAAGTTCCAAACAAACAGAACTGAGCACTCCATCTCTGTCCTGCTGAAGTGTGACCTCTTGTGGCACAAATCTGAATTGAAAAATTAACCAACAAAAAGTCCCTGCAGTGCTGTGCAGCCTGGAAAAATGATGGACATTTGTGTTGTGTCACATTTGTGGCAGTAAATTGTAAATACGTGTTATTATATTACAAATCATGAATATATTTTATCATATGAAGGCTTAAGCATGCAGATTCAGATGGAAAGCCCTGTTAAGAGGTTATGAAAATGTCTGCAGTTTGTTGTGATCCACATTCACAACCCAAAGAGAGAGAGAGAGAGAGAGAGAGACAGAGAGAGACACGGAGAGAGACGGAGACAGAGAGCGAGAGAAAAGAGAAAGACAGAGAGACAGACAGAGAGACAGACAGAGAGAGAGAGACACAGAGAGAGAGAGAGACAGAGAGACAGAAAGAGAGAGAGAGAGAGAGAGAGAGAGAGACAGAGACACACAGAGAGACAGAGAGAGAGAGACAGAGAGACAAAAAGAGACAGAGAGAGAAAGAGAGAGAGACAGAAAGACAGAGAGAGACAGAAAGACACAGAGAGAGAGAGAGAGAGAGAGAGATAAAGAGGGAGAGAGAGAGAGAGAGAGAAGAAAGAGAGGCAGAGAGATGAGAGAGATAGCATTTGTGTGTCCCCTGCCCCCGACTTAACACAAATTCTGTCAAAGCAGTTCTACCTTTATGCAGATTATATGTAAATCAAACAGAGCACCATTGGCTACTATCTGCCCTCATGGCCATAACACCACAAACCCGTCCTGATAACCACCTTCAAGAGAGCCTGAATATGGAGTGATTTCACAACAACAAAAATAAATCTGCAAGCAATCCACAGAAACAAGACCATAGAGTAATTTTTGCTTTCATTATTTTTGTTTTTTTGGTTGGCACTCTGTCCTGGGTGATCCCCCCTAGTGCTTGATGCCGTCCTCCAGATGGACGGTCGCTTCTGGTTGAGATGATGTGCGTCATTGGCTGCCGGTTCTAAGTTCTAAGTGTGTAAAAGAATTGTGTTGATTGCAGATTCCTTGGGCATTAGAAAGGCGCTATATAAGAAAGAAATCATTCATTCTTTCATCCAAGTTACTTCAAACTCTGTACTTCATTGGTAATTGGTACTTCATTGTACTTCATGGCAGCAGCTGCAAACAGCTTCTACTTTCATCAAGAGAGTCATCAACAGGACAGTCCATTAAAAAGCTGAACAACAGGACTACAGCACAATGGAAGCTAAGCTTCCGACGGCATCTACAGATGATCTGAAGAGTTAAAGCAGGGAAATGCATTAGCAGCTTTGAAAAGAAATGAGTGGTATTAATATTTTAACTTGTTTTTGACATTTTCTGCCAATTTTAGCCCATTATTGATATGCCATCTGTAGTTAACATCCTCAAAACTTATTACATTGGCCAATCAGTCATAGGGACACTCAATGGCTGTCAATGGGTATATATATGTTGTATGTGTACCTAATGTATTGGCCAGTGAGTGAAAATCTCCATCTTCTTGTGTGAACCATCTTTACCTAGACATTTGCCCTGTATGTGGTTTACAAAGGAACGGACAATGAAGACTCATAATTAAAAGGCTTGATTGAGCTCATTACTAAAGTTCTACAAACACATCAGGCATCTTCTCTGTCTCAGGAGACTGTTTCCATTGCACAGGAAAACTAATTAGCATCTCCTGACATGAGACAGGTTTATAATTGGACAAACCCAGCTTGCAGGTTTGTGTTCCGTCATAGTTATCATACATCGCTGCCTATTAATCTTCTTATTGTTAAAGCATGGGACTAGATAATGAAGTTGCATGAACAGCGTAGACTAAAAGGAGGACAGGAACAGGAAGCAGGTTCTTGTTGCAGTCTCTCATACATACACGAGTCATAAACCTGACAGTACTGATACTTTATTTATAAAATGAATGTCCCAAAATGGCCTTACCAAAAATATTACATTCAAAATTGCAAGAAGTTTGTGCTCCACCGGTCAATGGTTGGTAGCCCTTTATTTTATAGTTTGGTAAAATTCTAGTAATTAATTTTATTATTAATTAATTTATTATTAATACATTTGCATGACAACACACACATTTACTTCTGAAGAATCTCTTTTTTCTAGCTGTTTGGAGACTATAATAATCTCCACAAACCCTGTAGCTCCAGATACTCAGTCTTCTATGGTAGAAGGTAGGACAGTGGTCATCACATTATAGCTCAGTTTCAGTGTCTCCCACAAGTTGTTGACTGAGTTTATAGACTTTAATCTCCAGCAGTATCAGAGTCACAGAATCCAAGTGCAAGTATTTAATAGTTTCAGTTACAGAGTGAAGGATCAAAAACCAGATCCTAGAAAAACCAGGCAAACAAATCCAAATTCCAATCTGAACAGTCCAGTGTCAGCATTGACAGAGCCACGCCCCTCTCCGTCAATTTGTGCCTGTATTCGTCTTTCACATGTCTAGTTTACGTCATTGTTCACACCCTCCTTGTGATGTCACATCATTGTCCACATCTGTTCCCTCGTGTATGCCACTGATTAACGACTGTATTTACTCTCTTCTTGTGGTCTTGGGTTATTGTAGCTGTTATCCATACCTGTGTATCCTGTGTTCTACTCATGTTTGCAATTGACCTTTCGCAAAACCCCGCCCCCAAACAGTAATTGTCCAATCACACGTCATTAGCATCTCTGGCTACGTAAGCTAGGTCCGACATTCTCCAAGATGGTGAAGCGATGCGCCTATGGATTGTGTAAATTAGACAGCAGGTATCCAAAGAGTTTGTCTGGGGGTGTCGTGTTTTTTCCCTTCCCAAAACCAAAAACACAACTGGAGCATTGTCTACAATGGATAAAATGGTGTGGAAGGCCTCACTCCCAGCTGAATGTCTCGAAAATAAACAAGCACTTGTACGTCTGCTCAAAGGTAATGCAAGCATTTATCGTCTTGCTCTAGAGGTGATAATATCAAGGTCATGATGAATATTCATTAATATTGTGTATTATTTTTGATATCACTGCCAGAAGATTACCCTCTTACGTTTAGCATAAGCCCATTAGCATTAGCTAACTTTAGTGAATGTCTATGTTAGTTCACTGTCGGGTCTCATTGCTGTGAATCCTCTAATGTTATGTTTTGTCAGTTTAACTACATAAACTTAACTAATTAACATTTTGTCTTTTAACAAGCAACTTGAAATCATTTTGAATATGTTTGATTGCAACTATTTACAGCAACTGAACAAGTGTTTTGACATTAACCCTTTACCTTTGGATTTACTCCAGTTCTCCAGTCTTCTCTACCTCACCTCACCACGACATTACATCCAGATCTCCGTAAAGCTGTGATCTGGTCTAGCAGTAGAAATCACACCATGACAGAGAATAAGCAGAAAAACAGACAAGTAGGGCAAAAACAGAAATATGTTGTACTAACAGAAGCTAAAATTAGTGATTTTTGTACTGATTATCGACAAATCTACCAAATTGTAAAATGTGGTTCAAACACAGAACATTAGTTTTAGTATTTCTTTTTATCTATATAAGATATCTGCTTTTGGTTGAGATTAAACATGTACAGATGTGGACTCACTAATTTCTCATACAGAGATCATTTTTGATTTTTCATATTTTTTGGATGTTGATATAGCATGTGTACAAGAAAACAGGTGCTGAATGAAAATTGTTCCTGAAACAAAAGGAGAGCTGAGGAAAAACAGAGGAGAAAGAAGAGGTGCACAGTATACATGAGAAGTGTCTGAGAGAGGATGTTAGTGATGAGATAAGCTGTTAAAAATCGATGAAGGACGCTTGTCTATCCTCGTGTGTGAATGTAAACTGTTTGGCTAATGTATGTAAAGTTTGGGGCGACAATTAACAGGGGTTGACGATCTCAATTCTATGTAACTAACTTTTTTATTCAACTATGATAAAGTATAGCATGTTAAATGTACCATCCACTTTGTCAAAAACTTTGTGATACATAATGCATTTTGATTAACCAAAAATAATCTACATATCCAGTGAAATTTCAAACGGGAATGATGGAACAGCAATTTTCTGCAAAGTTCTGAGAGCAGTTGTAGTAGAACAATGTGTACACGGTCAACTGAAATGATACGAATGGCACTGGGACTTCTTGGCATGTCCTCAGCCCATATCACAAATCGGTCATCACGACACAATACCTCATTCCTCAAATCTTATCAGTTACAGGGAGCTGAAATGAGCAATTGACACCACAGTACACAAAGACAGAGAATCAGAAGGGGTAACACAAGAATGAGGACACAAAACATCAGCTCAAACCCTCTGGATGTAAGAGAAGCAATAGAAACAAAGCTCAGCTGCACTGGCACGCAGTCCTGGGGTATAAGAGGTAATAGACTGAAACACCAGATGCAAAATAAGCAGAAAGACCAGAGAGAGAAAGAGACCATAACAATTAAAAAATACCTTTTAATGCAGCCTAGCAACCAGAAGGTGAACAGAAGAGTGTGAAATTCTCCCTAGATTGCTGCCACATAAAAAAAAAAAAACAGAGCACTGGGTTGGAGTCAAAATGCAGATAGAAGGGGAGCAAGTAGCACACTGGGGGAAAAAAACAAAACAAAAAAATCTGAATATTGCTGTGACCAGGATCAAACCATCTCCACAGGAATGAATTACATGGTGTGCTACCACACTACCTGTCACGCCACTGAGGCTGTAGATATTGTTCAATAGACTAGTGATGGACAGTTTGCTGAGCAATGTGCAACAGAACTTTGTTAACTTCACCAAACACAATAAGAAATTCAGGTGAAGTGCACTGGGAAAAAGATTCTACTCTACATAGGGTGCAATGCCACGATAAGCCTTGGAAAATGGTCCTGACACTTGAGGAATATGTAAACAAACCCTAAGAGAAGTTACCACCATTTACCAACAGAGTCTGACCCACACAAACAAAGCTAATGACATCATGCTAAACACACTGGGTAAAGTCTTTTAATAAGCCAGTCACAGCTGCAAGCAATAACAACTGATGCCTGGCTTTAACTAATTAGGATATAAATAAAACAGTTTTTGATCAATAACTTGGGAAAGTGGACTTTCTGTCTCTCGTCACTGCACTTTCAAAAATCCTCTTTTAATGGAGGGGATTAGAAATGCTCCACTTGGTTTAATCCCACTCTCTTTACACTGCCTGAATTGAAGACTTGAACTGGGCACAGTAAACATGTCAAGTCTTAAAAACAGTTGCTACAGGACGTTAAAACTAGAGCAAAAGCAAAGCCTAAGAGCATATAATGGCTCATACAGTCGTAAACAATAAAGATTCCTAAAGAGTAATCACATTTTTAGCTAAATGTTCTTAATGCAACAAGGACCAGGCATGGACATCCTCCCAATCTGGACAGTGCACTCCACCTTTTCCCGCTGAGCATCATGGTCTCAGATTTGGAGGTGCTGATTCTCATCCCATTAACAGAATTGGTGACAAAGGACAGCCTTGAGGAAGTCAAACGTCAACTGGAAACCAGTCTGACTTACTGCCAGCAATGCAGGCCAAGCTCCTACTTCATTTGTATATGGACTGGATAGCCCTTAACAATGAGCCCAGTACCCCATGGAGCACCCCCACAGGATACCCCAAGAGACAAAGTCAAGTGCCTTCTCCAAATCCACAAAGCACATGTGGATTGGTTGAGCAAACTCCCATGCACCCTCTAGGATCCTAGCAAGGGTAAAAATTTGGTCCGGTGTTCCACGACTAGGATGGACCCCATGTTGCTCTTCCTAAATCTGAGATCCAAACTCCTCTGACATCCGTGTTTTTGCCTCAGCAACGGTCGAATCTGCAGCCTGCTTGCCCTTCAGTACTCATCAGCTGCCTCCGGAGTCCCACAAGACAGCCAGGCTTGATGGGACTCATTCTTGAGCTTGACAGCCTCCCTCACTCAGGGTGTCCTACACTGGGTACGGGGGTTGCCACCTCCAGCAGCACCGACAGTTGCCTCAACTGTTCAATCACTGTCCTGGTGCCACATGCACTTATGGGCACCCTTGTGCTTGAACGTGGTGTTAGTTATGGATGTGACAAGAAACAAAAATCCAGTAACTGAACACCACTAAGGTCCAAACAATGTTCACTTATTCCATTGGTACATTTTCCCATTGGTTTTACTTAACAATGGTGTATTGGACACTGGTATGATGGTAGTACCATGATGTAATTTTACTGTTACAATCTTTTGTTTTTTAAATGCTACATTTTTCCTTGGAGAAATTAACTTTTTGGTACTTCCAGAATACACAATCAAGCTTATGTTGGAATGTGATTACTTGCTCATTAAAAGAGCCATTCGCTAAAGAGTCTATAGGGAAGCAAAAATGCTACTTCTATGACAAAATGTGTTGCTTGCAACACAAGCATGATTGTTCCTTTCACAAAAATAAAAATACTGATGGACATCATGGGGAGAAGTCTGAAAAACTAAGTTCTAAAATGTACCAGTGAATGTTTGATGAGATGGAAAATTTCCATAATGGAAACAGAACCTCAGCAGAAACCCATTCAGGCAGCAGTTTGTCAAAAAAGGTTCAATTCATCAGTAACAAAATTCTTCTGCTCGTGTGGAGTGACAGTGACAGTGAGGTGGTATCAGCAGACCTGTGCTGTACACAACTCTCATTCATTATTCAATTGCTGAGGAATTCTTCACTAATGTCTCCGGTTTAGGACGATGAATTAGTAATGTGTAGTTTTCCACAGGAGCAATGGTGTCACGTGTCAGAGTCTAGAACAGAAGAAACCAGAACCGCTATAAATATGCATGGTTGTCACAGATCAAAACTAGCCAAGAGTGTTTTACAAAGAAGATCCCGTCTAATAGCCTCAGATGCCTTGAATCATGAATCAGAATTAAATTAAAGGTATGTACGGTATATGCAGGTGTACAGATACATCAGTTTGCAGATTAAAAGTCAGTTCCTGAGTTGATTAAAAGTGCATGAAATAAGAACCTGTATCACTAATCATAAATCATTTGTGATTTATTCATTAAAATACAAAATATGCTGAGCAAACATACACACCTGAATTTACCTAGTCATGGCTGTCCTGAGGGCAACAACTGAGATGAAGCCCCAAGGCCAACAAAACACAGTAGTCGATCACAATCTCGTAACATCTGTGACATCATCAATGTGAGTTTGTCTTTTTTTTTTAATTAAACTGGGGAAAGCTAGTTAGCTTAAACAAAGTTTCCAGTCTTAAGGTAAACATATTTTTTATGACTCTTGCTGACTTTCTCCTACTAAATTTTTGATTAGGTAGATAATTACAGCTTTTCTGGTACTTTAGGATAACTATTACTATGAAAACTAGCAAACAATTGAAAAGTACATTAGCATTTAGCATGTCCTATTGAAAAGACCACTGAACGCTGGCTAGCCAGCTATGTTAGCAGTTACCTGGTCATAATGGAAATGGGCACCTTTTAGGAGAGCAGATAGCTTGTTCCACAATGCACAGCAACATAGTATTATTTGCATATTTATAAGTGATTTTTAACAGTTTCTGTGAATCTAAATTTATCTAACATTTGTAATCCAAGTTACTGAGAGACAATCATTAGCATGTGTTGCCCTGAGATCATTATCACGTGTCTTGTCCTGAGACCATCATTCAAGTGTTGTATTGAGACTTTCATCATCATGTGTGTTGTCCTGAGGCAAATATCATCATGTTTGTTGTTCTTAGACAATCATCATTTGTCTTGTCCTGAGATCATATTCGTTGGTATTGTATTGAGATGATCATGTGTGTTGCATGATGTCCTCATGCCCACCATCAGGACGACACAGAACAACAATGGTGTGCATGGCAGGGTTGCAAGGAGAAAGTGAGTCAAATCTGATTTGACATGTCCACACAGTGTTAAAAATATAAGATGTGAGGCATATTTTCACCCAAAAAAAGGCGGGGCATTACACAAAGGCAGAGTACCCAGATGTGCTGATGTCATCCACTGAGAAACAGGCCATCAACACATTAATAAGAAACCGCTACAGTAACATTCCTGACAAAAGGTAAAGAACACAGAATCAAATCAAATGGACAGACGTCATCAATAAATCATCAAACCAATAATTAGCATCATTATCAATGCGTCAAATGGTTAAAAAGGAAGTTGACAGTCTTGACTTATGATAACATCATAAGCAACATGGAGCAGATTTGTAATGAATAGCTCCTCTACTACAGATACAAAACAAACGGGGAGGGACTGCTCATGTGTTAAATTGTTTTTTTTTTTTTACTGGTGAAATTGCTCTGGCTGGCAAACGCTGTAGCAGCTCCTCTAATTACCATCAGCACAGGCCTATGAGCAGAGATAATGATGAAAGTATAAAATCACCCAAGACAAACATTTAAATGACCTCATCCACTTTGGTGACGTCCTGCGTGGTCTATGGAGTAAACAAGCATTAACTAAATATAATACGGATCTGATGTAGGACCAATTTAATTGTGAAAATAATTATCATTAAAGGAGACATTACATCTGATTATAAATATATTTGGCATTAGTATGCAAAGTCACATCAGTCAGGAGTCTTATTAAGGAGCTGTAGAGGAGGTCAAAGAACCTACATTATACTCCAGACCCTCCTTTATCACACCGGTCTCTAAATTCTTAATAATATATATATTAATACACTGATAAACATTCACTGGCAACTTCATTACGACCACCACAGAGCAGGTATTGTATGTGTATGTCATTCTCAGCTCTGCAGTGACACTGATGTGGTGGTGGTGTGTTAGTGTGTGTTGCACTGGATGAGACACAGATGTTTTTAAACACCTCACTTTCACTGCTGGAGTGAACATAGTGCACCAACCAGCCAAGAGTGTCCAGTGAGCGCCAATAGACTTAACAACCAACACAACCTGTGCTGAGCTACTGTCTCTGATTTACTATATCTACAAGGAGGACAGTGCAGTGTGTGGATACAGTGTCACTGCATTGCTGAGGATGATCCACCACCCAAATAATACCTGCTCTGTAGGGGGTCCTGATAATTGAAGAACAGATGAAAGGAAGCTAATAAAGTCTACAGAGAAACAGATGGACTACAGTCTGTAATTATAGAACTACAAAGTGCACCTGTATGCTCAGTGGAGCTGAAATGGACGATGAGTGTAGATACAAGGAAGTGGTTTCAATAAAGTGGCTGGTCAGTGTATATTAGGTTATAATTAGGGATGCCCTGATACCGATACCAGCATCGGGTATCTGTCCGATACCACGTGCGTGTACTTGTACTCGTATTCATAAAAGTGCTCTGATACTACAGGATCCGATACCAGCGTGATGGGAGCTTCGTTTCCTTCTAACAGACAGTATTAGTTTGCGCCACAAAATAAATAAATAAATAAAATTAAATAAAATTAAAAAATAAAATTAAATAAAGAAGACGATGACTACGTACCGTAGCCGAGCTGAACAAGCCACTTAACGGCAGCATGACTTTAACCAGCCCGGTAGTAGAGAAGGAGCAGCTATGTCAGCGGTGTGGAGGTATTTCCAGGTGAATGAAGGTGACAAAAGCAGTGTTAATTTTGTTAACGATAATTATGACGAAAAATATTCGTTGACGACCGTTTTTTCACAAAGAAAACGAGACGAAAACGAAATAAAACCTAATATTTTAAAACAAAAACTATGACTAAAAGTATTAGACTTTTAGTCGACGAATAAAAACGAAACGAAAATGTCACAGAATGACTAAAATAATGTTTTTGTCCAGTAATCCGCTTTTTAAAGTAAACCTGCCGCACGTCTGACTTCCTCAAAGCACGTTAAGCTCCACAGTCAGTCAGTCAGTCAACAACACAACGTGCTGACGTCACAGCCGCAGCTTCGACGGAAGAGAAGAAGCGATTTATGGAGTAATTTCACTTTCGCTGCCACACAAAACAAAACAAAGCAAAGTTTGTGGATGTAAAATAACTGGGAAAAGCACTACTAACCTCAAGAGGTCCTCAGTTCTCACCACCACGAGCTTTACAAAAAGGTAAGCTAACGTAGTGTAGCTAGCTAGTTGGCTAACGGTGATGAATATGTATATCTGATATGTTTCATTTTTGAATGTTTCGGTGTATAAAGGGGAAATGTGTAATCTGTTATCATTATCTTAGGTGTTTAGATTAAATAGATCACAAACACATCTAACTGGAGCCATGACACACATACAGGCTCAGTTTCATTTTAATTGTAAGTATTGATATTTATTAGTACTCTTATTGGTACTTGGTATCGGCAAGTACTTAAATCTAAGTACTTGTACTCATACTCGGTTTGAAAAAATGTGGTATCGGTGCATCCCTAGTTATAATAACTACCCATGAGTCATAGGTGTATAATTGCATAAGTACAATTTTCTCCCTTCCAAATGTGTGAGTAGCCAATTAGCCCATCCCATCCATCACTTTTTGCAATGTCTCTGACTCTAGGAGGGTGAAGACAAGCACAAGCCTCCTCCGATGCCTCTTTTCAAACTACCGCTGATACACCATCACTGGGGAGCCAATGCGCTCGGAGGAAAGCGCAGGATTCCCAGCTCTGAATGGACCAATCAGTAGATGCCTGAGCCAGCGGACATTGCAATGTGTGAGTGATAGGAAGAGAGAGCGCCATCTACCTGCCCAGAGAGAGCACTGCCAATTTTGCTCTCTTGGGCCCCGGCTGTTGATGGCGATCGCGATCCTCTGGTCATAGTGTCAGCGTCTTAGCCTGCTGAGCCACTTGGGCCCCCCCTAATATATTTTTAACATAACATTTGTACATACAAGGAGGTGGATTTAATCAAGTGGCTGGTTGGTGTATGTATGACGCCAATATACAAAACAAGGCATTATGACATCAAAGACTTGTTTATTTTAACATATAGTAACACAATTCTGTTAAAGGTTAGAGACGCAAGCTTAGGAGCGAAAGTGTAAGCTTATTATAAGACAATGTTACTTACAATTTGATATATTTTGCTTAACCTAAGTAAAATGCTCTCACTGTGAATTTAAATTTCCTCACTGTAGGACTAATAAAGGATTATCTTTTCTTTTCATATACTGGCAGATCATTTTGCTGGTTTTAAGAGTGTTTTAATTTTTTTATCTACCACTGTAGTGTCAAGACAGTTGGAGAATTTGACTTCACAACAAGGTAGAAATGTCCAGTTATATCTTAATTTTAAAACTTAAAATTAGCTCACAATGTTCTCAAATGTGAAATGTTAAGCATTTTGTTTAGATGTATGATTTTTGCTACAATGTAGTGTGTGTGTGTGTGTGTGTGTGTGTGCTCACTAGTGTTATTTCCTTGATAGGCAAAGACATTTCAGGAAAATTTCTGCTGAATTTGCAAGATTTTTATTACAGACTTTTATTACTATTTGTTCTTTTTTATTTTATTTTATTTTTTTTAAGATTTAAAAAATGTAGACACATTTTTGCATTAAGACACATTTACAGATGTCATACTAGAGAAAGCACTAGTGCAATCAGTAGTGAAAAACATCTCATAAGTGTATTTCCCGTATTTCAGTGCCGTTTCACTTGCTGTAAAAAAAATAAATAAAAATTATATGCAGCTAATTTTACCACGTTTTGAAAAACTGCAGCCCAAGTACAGAATACATTACCAGCTTTTATTTTCCACTTTAAGGCCGCTTTATTAAATTCTGAAAATCATTTTGTTTGTCTAGTTTCTGATTATGCTGCATCTCTGACCGGAATAAATACAGAGCATTAGAAAATAACATCAAAACGATCACACTTCATAAACCAGATACATTAAAATATGCCTGGTCTCTACAGTAAACAAACATTAGTCATATATAATACTGATCTGCTAAAGGACAAATTTAATTGTGAAAATAATTATCTATAAAGGAGACATTACAAATGATGATCCTGCATTAGTATGCAAAGTCACATCCATCAGTAATCTTATTAAACAGCTGTGGAGGAGGTCCAGGAATCTACAGTATAATCTGACACTCTCACTAATCCTGCTTATTGTGTGAAACTGAGCACATATGCATAGCAGTACATGTGTAAGAGACTGAAATGAACCTTCCAATAAAAAATAGCTGAGGGAATTTTTAAGATGCTATTAGAATAAAAAAAAAATGCATAATTTAATATTTGCATTATTGAGACTCATATACAAATTCTAATGTCCTTATTAAATAATAAAGGTTAGTTTTGTATGTAAACATTGTTAATATCATATTTAAAGAGTGAATGCAGTCCATATATTAAGATAAACTGCAAAGGCTGACACCAGTGCATTTATATAGCTGTATATTTTACTTACAGGAGTTTAGCTCCACCCCCTTTCACACCGAAGCCTTTCAGCCTGGACTACTTTATGAATGATGTAAAATACAGTGCAGCCAATTAGATGATTTACATATCAGTCTTAAAGGTGCAGTAACAAAATGAGTATGTTTAAATCTTCACTCTTAAAAAAAGATGGTTCTTCAATGGTTCTTTAGTAAAGAAAATCGTTCTATATTGGACACTCAAAGAACATGAAAGAGTTCTTCAGATTGATGAGGAAAGTGTTGCAGATGGTTCTGTACAGAAACATTTGTAAAATGGTTCTATTTAGTAGCCAAAGGGGTTCTGCTGTAGCTACAATGTCAAGCCTGTAATAACAGAGCAACCCTTTTTAGTGCTTTAAAGAACCATTTTGTAAAAGCATCTATGTAGAACCATCTACAGCAAATTCCTCATCAATCTGAAGAACCCTTTCATCATGCAAAGAACCTTTTAGTAAAGATGAGCTAATACACCACTATCTGTAGCCGTTCAACCATCTAAATGATCTGTATTCATATCTGTACTCAGAGTGGGCGGGGACTAAGCTGGAATTGGGCATGTTTTATCCAGAAGTGGGTGTGGCTTAAATTGGTACATTATTTTAAGTCTGAAATTGATATGGATCGGTCAGAAGTTGTTATATGTATTGTTTATTTGAAAACTATTTACAGTTCTCCAAATAACTTTAAATATCATACAAACTGAAATAGAGGCAAGCTGAAGAAAACCTATGGAGTACTGAAGAGAGCAACGTGAGCTAGAGTGAAGCCAAGCACACAGTCACTGTGTGTGTGTGTGTACAGCTCTGGCTGCAGAGATGTGTCTGTTTTGGGAGAGGCGGGCGCTCTGTGCGACTTGCCAATCACAGATCATGAAGACAGTCAGTTACCCAATGAGGATTTTCCTTCAGCACGAGCATGGAGTTTTACTTTATCATGCTCGTACTTGTCAAAAATGCTTTATTCATATTTTGAAATGAGTATCCGGCTCAACCCTACCTTTTAGGCTCTTTGCATATTCATGGTTCTATATAGAACCATTTTTTATAATAAAGAACCATTGAAGAACCATATCATGTAATGTTCAAAGAAAAGGAAAATTGCTTGCGAAAGGTCATGTACATTCAGATTGCAAATTCAGATCCTCAATGTGTTGCCATGTATTGTCAAAAACAGTATAATGACTATTTTTACCATTTTATACTGCATTTTCATTTTATTCAGCAGTTCTTCTTATAACTGTATTGTAAACCTCTTTATTGCAAAGAACTAGCTCAGTGACCAGACACAAAGCCAATATAAACAAGTCCATAATAAATGAAGAAATAAAATAAAATAACAATTATGTGCTTTAGGAGGTAACTCAATACTTTTAATTCAAACTACATACCAACAGGCTTACATTCTTATCAGGATTAAGGTTGAGCTTCTAGAGTATGTTTGTGACAGGACAGAGCAGACATGGGAACAAGTCACTAAGTTGCAAGTAACAAGTAAGTCCCAAGTCTTGACAATCAAGTCCCGAGTCAAGTCTCAAGTCAATACAAGCGAGTCTTGAGTCAAGTCCCAAGTCTTAACCTTCGAGTCCTAGTCAAGTCACCAGATGTAATGTTATTTCAATATTTAACACATTTATTTAACCTATTTATTAAATATTATTTAATATTTAACATTTTCTCTACTCTAAATCTACATGTTCAGATCCCATTCCAACCAGTCATCTAATACTAGTAAGTCTACCACAATGCTCTTCACACTCAGATGTTCACTGAATTTTAGCTCCTTGTAAAACCACTTATAGTAACAGATATTTTGAGCGTATAACTGTGGTGTTAAAACAATAAGGAGTTAAAAGGTAGTAGAGAAAGTGGGATATTTTAAATGCAAAGAAAAGCAATAATGGAGGTATGTTTTTCTTACATTATATTTACTACTATTAAATAATAATAATAATAATAATAATAATAATAATAATAATAATGCTAAATAGATTTTAGGCTAGTGTCAGGTGGTACAGGGCGCTTTATGTCAGACTTCGGGATGGAGATTTTTGGGGACCTGGCAACCCTGCTGTTGCTAACGCACATCTGCTCCCCATCGTCTGTGTAAGTCCACCCTTTTGTGAGTAACCCTGCAAAGTGCGAAAATCGTAAATGACTCCTTTTTAACAAACAATTAAACATAAATAATAATAATAAAAAAAC
Organism: Crenuchus spilurus; assembly: GCA_036984385.1. Classification (NCBI taxonomy): domain Eukaryota; kingdom Metazoa; phylum Chordata; class Actinopteri; order Characiformes; family Crenuchidae; genus Crenuchus; species Crenuchus spilurus. The sequence goes on from BRDA01090038.1 coordinate 17,593, forward strand.
AATAAAGTGTAAAAGTTTTCATCCTTCACCAAAAACAACTCTGATTCAATGCAATTCTTAAAACTTTATCTGGAAATAGCGTACTTATGCACATGCACGGTACAGATCTGCCAGAGTGAACGGATCGGGTTGTGACAAGCATTACAGCACCAGTTAATACAAAATGATCCAGTTATGTGATTCAGTTTTACTTTTTTATTATGTTCAAAGTCTTTTCAAGTCTTAAATCTCAACTCCAATTCTAAGTCCAAGTCAGTAAAGGTAGAGTCTAAGTCAAGTCGCAAGTCTTTAGTGATGTTGTTGAGTCAAGTCACAAGTCATCAGTTTGGTGACTCGAGTCAGACTCGAGTCCAAGCCATGTGACTCGAGTCCACACATCTGGGACAGAGTGATGCAGAATATACTGTTCCTTTAAGGAAGCATCATTTTTGATATCTAACCTTGGTGGTAAATAACAAAGCTTGCAGAATCTGTCACCAGCAAAAAATAGTAGTAGGGATAGGAATGTTTTATTAAACTGGGAATTTCCTCCTCCATTGTTTTGTCAAATGTTTACAGATTGGTTTAGGGTGAGACCTTGTTGAGCTCAGCAAATAATCAGAAATAAGCTCAGAAACAGCCTGCAAATGCAGATATTACAGTCCATTTTAAAAATACATTTGAAAATCAGTAAGTCTATATTTCTTATACATTAGTGATGTCAATGTCTATGAGTTAGCAAGGCAACGCCATTGTATCCTCAATGGCTGATGTTTGCCATGTCACTGTGATTTTCAGTTTTACTTTCACTTTCTTCCCTACAGTACAAGGCAATGGAATGTAGTTTAGTGTCTAACCAGAAGTGCAATAAACAGTGCAGGATGTACATAGATACAGGATATACATAATATAGTCAGAGATATGGACAAATATACATGTGAATATATTTTAGAGCTGTTGCAAAACTATTGTAAATATATATGTGAATATTTTATTTTTATTAACTATTGTAAAATATACATGTATTCTGGAGGTATTGTAGACATAATATACATGCTGAATAGAAATACTATAAACATGATATACAGATGGAATAGAATGTACTATAAACATAATATGCTATAAGCATGATCTACAGATGGAAGAGAAAATACTATAGACATGATATACAGATGGAATAATTGCTGGTTACGTCGCAATGGAAGGGTTGGATATTTGTCAGTGAAGAGTGCTTTGCAGTGAAGAAGTAACACAGCAGTAACAGCATGAATGCTAACAGGCTAGCTTGCTAACTGGAATCCTCAATTTAACCAGGAACAGCTGTAGCCTTGAGCATAGAGAAGTAACACTGGGACAGAAAATTTCATTGGATGAAGTGCTGTTGAGCACCTAAACAGGCTACTGCTCACCGGGTGCTTAACAGGCTAGCTAACTTGCAGGTTGGTGTCCCCTGCCCCAGGTATGTGTGTGCTCACTGCCCTCTAGTGTGTGTACTGTGCTCACTAGTGTGTTTGTAAATGGGTCAAATACAGTAAGAAATCCCCCTACAAGGCTCCTATTATTCTTCTAAATATTGTGCTTCTAACTAGGAGAGAACAGCTGTTTCCAATTACAGCTTCTGTCTAACAGTTAGCATGATAACAGCTTCTATTCTGCCAAGCTAAAGCTCCACTGAGAGGTTATAGAGCAAAGTTTAGGGATGCATGTTAAAGGGATAGTACTTTGACATGACCCCTGCTCTGTGATGTTTGTAGACGACTAGCTTATGCCCAGACAGCATCTATGTTTGAAGCTAATCAAGGTCACTTTTAATGCTGGTTCAGTTACAGCATTATGGGCCCAATGTCATGAGCTGGGCTCAACTTTGGTTAACACACCTGACATCGGGACAACGATAAGGTTAACATGTGACTGAGTTGAGGCAGCCATACTCACTATGAGTCAACAATGTCATTCAAGGCCAAATGTGGGCCATAAAAACTGATGTGGGCCATTCACTCATTGCTCTCTGGCTAGCTAAATTAGCTAAGCTAACTCAGGCAAATATACAACTTGAAATGAAATTACAAATGTTTAAATGACAGATGACAAATACGTATTGCTAAGCAGGTTTTGGTCTGGGGTGCGTTTCCCAAAACGTTCGTAACCTCGTACTTACTAACATTCTTAAATTTACGAGTGTTTCCCGAAAGCCTTCGTAACCCACGTCGTACTTAAACTCATTCGTAAATCTACGAGTGGTCTGACCCTCTCGTAACTCACCAAGTTGTTCTTAACTTGAAGTTCACGTGCAGTTCTGTCTGAAAAACAAATGAGGCCGCTGATCATCCTTTGAAAAACACAACACTCAGCACACGCGTTTATATACAAACAAGAATTCATGAACATTTAAATTTTCTTTTGAAAAAGTAATTGTGTCAGGTAAATTAGAGCCAGCGTACTTAGTTCAATACTGCACATACATGTACTTATTAAGTTGAAATTATTGTTTTCACGAAATAAAAAAACTAAGATTGCTTAAAGTACAATATATTATTTATTGATATACACATATAAATTACATAAATGCAATGGGGTTTGTTTTCAGTGTAACAGTCGTAGTAGTAAACATGGACACGTAACCAAGAGGATTTGCCTATTTATAGGTAGGCTTGGCATGCGATGGACAGCAACTGCAAGTAAAATTTATTTATTTATTTGCATGTATGTCGTGTAAATACTTTTTTGATGTTTGGTTTTATAATTATTGTTTACATAACGATACTTTTGTGGCTTAATAATGAAGAAATGTATGTAAATCGGTGGTTCAGTTTTCGACTGGCCGAGCCTATTTGACGCAGACACGAGGGCGGAGTCAACTAAGTGCTACTTAGACTCGTTTGTAAGTTTGGAAGATAAGAAGGCTTTTGGGAAACAGTCAGAAAAATCATGTTCTTAAAGTTACGTCGTTCTTAAAGTTGTTCGTAAATCGCTAAGTTCAATCGCGTTCCCTGCACCCCTGGTTAGTACCTGAATGGGAGACCTCCAAAGAAAGGCTTGTGTGTCTGCTGAAAGTGGTGTTGGTGGACAACAGGAGGCGCTATTCCTGTGTTCTGTGGAAGAGTGTTTTTAAAGTCTTTCAGGCCACTGTTGGGATGTTGCAGAGTGACATACAGACCAACACAGTCTCTATACTGACTTACAAACCTGAGAGGTCGGACATGTTTGTGCTGGAGATGATGTGAATCAGGGTGATGTCAATGTGTAACAATTCCCCAGAAGAGATCTTTGGCCTTGAGGGTGAATTCATGTGAATGTAACCTGAATGCTCACAGAAGTACAGCTTCTTTCTCTCAGAAAGAACAGAAGTGATTGTATGATGAACAAAGGCCTCTAACGAGTGGGTGTAAAAATATGTAAGTGTACAAAGAGAGCATTTCCTTCCATTAATGCAGTAAAAGAGAAGGTCAGAGGTGAAGATGGGTAAATACAAAACGTTCCACCTCTGTTACATCACTGAAGCAGTGTTATATCTACCCTTCACACACAATAGCGATATTTCTAAAAAGTTCACCTGAGGTCAAGGCTAACACCTGAAACCTGAAAGAATCAAACACAAGCTTGGGTGTTATTATCATCATCACATTATTATATAACAGGATATGAACAATATTAATAATCACGCAGTAGGAGAAGAAATTTTAAGTTATTTGAACTTTATTTCTTATTATTATCCAAGAATTCTTCTTAACTATCCTACTTATTATATAATCTGATTGAATGACATAACAGCCATGCTGCCTGTTTGGTTCTATATAGTACCAAAAATGGTTCTTTGGCTTATAACAATAACCAACAATTCTGTAACTTTATAAACAAATTTTCTATAATATAATATTTCAGGTGCTATAAAGAACAATGCTTTGTTTTTATAAATGTAATAGAAATATATTTAAAATGTAAATAACAATAATAAATGCATTTTATATATACACTCTTAACAGAGTGCTTTATGGAGATTGAGATTTACAGTATATATACAGTGCCCTCCATAATTATTGGTACCCCTAGTTAAAATATGTTAAAAGCCATAAAATAAATAATTTTTTTATTGCAGAAGAATATTCTCACTCTAAAAAAGTTTAGAAAAAAGCAACTTTCAACTCAAGTGAAAATAAATAAATAAATAAAAAATCTTGACTAAGAAATAATTATTTCCCGTAAAATGACCTGTTCCACAATTATTGGTACCCTTAACAATTTCTTGGAAATAAATGTATTTGAACCAATTATGTCATTTCTACTGTAGTTTATAAAGTGGATCAAAGTATCTAGAAACCTTTAATTAGTAATTCATCACTTCCTGTTTCCCTGGGGTATAAATATAGCATTACACAAAGGCCTGTTTCTCTTACTCACTCTTAAACATGGGAAAGACAAGAGAAGACACTATTCAAGTAAGGCCGATGTGTGTTGACCTTCATAAATCAGGCAATGGCTACAAGAAAATAGCCACTCACCTGCAGATGCCCTTATCTACAGTCAGAGCAATCATCAAAAAGTTCAAAACATCTGGAACTGTGACAAACAAGCCTGGAAGAGGATGCAAGTGTATCTTGCCACCATGCACAGTGAGAAGGATGGTAAGAGAAGTAAAAAGTTCTCCAAAGCTCACTGTAAGAGAATTGAATTAAATGGTAGCATCTCGTGGTTACGAGGTCTCCCAAACAACCATCAGATGCTATCTATATGTCAACAAGCTGTTTGGGAGGCATGCATGGATAAAGTCTTTTCTGAGTTATACTCATAAGCGCAAATGGGTGGAGTTTGCCAAGCAGTACTGGGATTTTAACTGGGACTGTGTGTTTTGGTCAGATGAGACCAAAATAGAGCTTTTTGGCAATAAACACTGTAAGCTTAACACCAAGGATGAGTACGCAGAAAAACACCTCATGCACACTGTTAAGTATGGGGGAGGATTGGTGATGATTGATCAAGTTCTAACAGAATTTTATTTATCTTCTACAGAGAGCAAAATTCCACACATTTTAATACACAATTTACTTTTTATTTACTGAATATTACTTAAAAACATTAAACAGAGTCTTTGCAGAAGTACATTAAATAGTTTAATGTACCTAATTTAAGGTACATTAAAATTTGTATTTTTTCCAAAGTATAATACTGAGCAAATAAATAGAAACTGAACTGGCTGGAAAATGTCATGTTTAAGCTTGTTATCTATACTTATTTATAATATAATGTAGTGTGTTAATATAAAATTATAACAAACAATACACATGATTTAATCTTTTAAACAGCCCTGACCTTCTGGAGGATCTCGTGACTGCCGTTTGCATTCAGAACGTCATTACATTTTTCATTTTGTAAGTTACAAACAAAGGTGAGGAGTCTTAGGGTGAAGGATGCCCTCTTGTGGCACAAAACTGAGTTGCCATTCAATGTCAAAGTCCATTCAATGCTGTGCAGACTAAAAAAATATTTGTAGGCACTGAAAAAGTTAAACTGGAGGGTGTCCCGTTTGCTTCTTTACTCAGAAGACTGTGAATAACTTCAATACTAACAAAGAT
>BRDA01090038.1:23151-42537 GCA_036984385.1 Crenuchus spilurus
TGTGTGTGTGTCCCCTACAGAGGGGGGGGATGGCGGGCAAATAAAAATAAATAAATAAGTAAATAAAAAAAAGAAAAACACCTCATGCCCACTGTTAAGTATGGGGGAGGATTGGTGATGATTGATAAAATTCTAACTGAATTTTATTTATCTTCTACAGAGAGCAAAATTCCACACATTTTAATACACAATTTACTTTTTATTTACTGAATATTACTTAAAAACATTAAACACAGTCTTTGCAGAAGTACATTAAATAGTTTAAAATTTTTATTTTTTCCAAAGTATAATACTGAGCAAATAAATAGAAACTGAACTGGCTGGAAAATGTCATGTTTAAGTTTGTTATCTATACTTATTTATAATATAATGTAGTGTGTTAATATAAAATTATAACAAACAATACACATGATTTAATCTTTTAAACAGCCCTGACCTTCTGGAGGATCTGGTGACTGCCGTTTGCATTCAGAACGTCATTACTTTTTTCATTCTGTAAGTTATAAACAAAGGTGAGGAGTCTTAGGGTGAAGGATGCCCTCTTGTGGCATAAAACTGAGTTGCCATTCAATGTCAAAGTCCATTCAATGCTGTGCAGACTAAAAAATATTTCTAGGCACTGAAAAAGTTAAACTGCAGGGTGTCCCGTTTGCTTCTTTACTCAGAAGACTGTGAATAACTTCAATAATAACAAAGATCTGATGATTAAATTTGTATTAAATTTGTGAAAAACATTCATTGACTTAAATATAGAGGTGGGTAATCCAGGTCCAGAAAGTAAAAATCCACCCCAGGATTTAGTTTCAACTGCCTTGTTGGTTCTGCTGCAGATATACTGCAGCAGAGCCACATGACGTAGGAGCAAAATCCTGGGTTGGATTTTTACTTGGATTACCCACCTCTATGCCTAATTACAGTGCAGGTACGAGTGTTAACTTCTGATGACTAATATCCGCAGTTGTTGTGCAGTGGAGGCTGGCGCCCATCCAGCCATATCCATCAGTCGCCTACCACTGCACTGAGACATTAAAGCCCTCAGTTAATATTGGTTATTTCACCCTGAGAATTGTGCAGTGATCTGTGTGTAATATTTCAGTGACAGGACAGGAGGAAGTGTTCATGATGTAAATATACTGGATAATAAATGGGAACTTCAGAAACAGTTTGGAAACAACAGGGTTATTGATGGACGACCTTTCACAACATGGAGCGTCAGGTTCAAGTGTGCTTTTAACGTTGGTGACACGTGTTGTATCACGTTTCAAAAATCTTTGCATTTATTTCATGTAGTTTCTGTATAAAAACCCTAAGATTTGGGCTTGCATACTCAGATGGAGAATATTAAAACGTGGTGTTATAAGACCTTCAATAGGGGTGTACAAATATTTGGCCGAGTGTATTTACCACAAGAATGATGGATGTATGAACACAGGATTACAGTCATCTTCCCAAGTAAGAATCAGAGATGTACCTGATTAAACTTGTCATGGAAAAAACACATGTGCACATGAATTGTAATGGAAATGTTCAGAGCCAACATAATATTCATAATGAAGAGAGAAGTCGTGTGGAAAATTACACTGACAGCAACTTTCATTAGAAGCCAAACCTCCCGGCTAAAATTCATCATAAAAAAATCAAGACATGATTATTTATTTATAAACAGTTCACGTAACATGAGACTATGTCACTTTCACAATGCTTTCCTATTCTTATGAAAAATACATTTGCATTTGTATCAAATGTGATGCTCACCCAAGTACACCGTTTGGACAAAAGTATTGGGACGCCCACTCATTCTTTTCTTCTTAAAAAATGAAGGGTATTAAAAAGAGTTGTTGGAGCAACTTCTACTAGATTTTTTCTGCGATTTGATGATATTCAAGAATGTTAGTGAGGTCAGAATGTTGGATGGTCACCACTACCACCTCATCCCAAATGTACTGGATGGAGCAGAGAACACAGGTCCACTGCTCCATAGCTCAGTGCTGGGGGGCTTTATACCCCTTTAGCCCAGCCTGGCATTAGACATGATGCCAATATGTTTATGTTTAGTTATATTCTATTGGCTGTACTTCTTTACAGGGACTAGACAAGCTGTGTGTGCATTTGTGTGCAACTTAAAGTAGCCAAATCCATTAATTAGAGATTTGTATGAGTTTTGTGAAAGTGATGTTATGCCTGAAACAAGCCAGGCATCACCCCCCCCCCCTTCATATACAGAACTTTGTGAGGTGCAAAGTAATACAGGATGGATTTTCCACCTTTTACAGTGCTGACAGCACACAAAATAGCTTCTGTTTCTTTGAAGGGACACATACTGACAGCTTCCAAATGCCTACAGTCTCAGCTCTGCATTTCACTTAAATGAGAAAGTAGCTGGTCTTTCTCAGGCTCAGGCCCAGTGCCATATCAGTCTGTCACACTGTAAGCTCAATGACTCGTCTCAGAAAGCTATAAGGATGCAGCCTTAGAGCAAAAAAAACAATTCAGCATATCCAGAAGTGATAACCTTTCACGCAGTGTGGATGTTTGCAAAATGAGGGCCACCAAAGTCCTATATTACTTCTACTAAACCAGTCCAAAACAAATCAATCTACGTATTTCCAAAAGAAACAAGTTTTTGATCTTTTTGTACAGTTGTATGCAAAATAATTGCATTTTTGGTCAATCTGTCTTGATTTTTCATCAGATTACACACAAACTCCACTAACGGGCTAATGGATTGTTATAAGGATAGGAAAAATAGAGTTTTAAATAGGCTTGTTATTTGCCAATAGAGCAATTCTGCAATTACCATTCAAGGCTGGGCAAACATCCTCTCAACATCATTCGGTAATTTTGTAACATGGCTTATAGATCATAAAAAAAAGAACTGCATTCCTGGTCAATGTTTCTTGATTTTTTAAAGGTGCCCTATAAAAGAAACTTTGGCATAATTGACTACAGAGATTTCAGTACACAAAACTGGCATATTGTGAACACTGTAGTCTCCAAATTCAAACACAAAAGCTACACTTCATTAATCATTAAAACATTCCAACTCCAAAATTTCAACAGTCTGAACTCCGCATGACTAACTCTACACAAACAAGACTCATTTTCACCATTACAGCAATTCCCACTCAAGGTACGACAAACATCCTCTGAACACCACTCAGTCAATTCATAACAGCTTTTCTCTTCACTCACCTCCTCTCTCAGACACTTCTCTTCCGTACTGTGCAACTCTCCTCTCCCTCTGTTTTTCCTCAGCTCTCGTTTCAGGAGTTGTTGTTTTCATTTCCCATCTGTTCTGGCACCCCTGTTGTAACAGCATTGAAAAAAAAACAAGTATAAAATATTTCTTGTGCATATAGTTCATGCTAATGTGGGCTCTAAGCCATCTAATCACAGCACAGCTCATCAGATTATTCATGAGTGCTTCACCAAATTGTTTTAAGAGTATGCAAAAATCACAGGTTTTTAAATAGGCTTGTTAAAGTGCATCTGGACAAAAACCAAAAATCAAAGTTATAGATTATACATAAGTTACAGTATATGCATCTTAAAAAAAATTGTCTTCCGTTTAAACCTGATCAGGGTCAGGTTGGGTCACCTACCCTTTCAAAGGGCACAGGGCAGGGCATTAAACACTAACTAAGCACAGGACAGGGTCCACTGCTAGGCACACACACACACACACACACACACTATGTAGAGTACCCAATTCACCCGACCTCCACGTTTTTGGACCCACACAGACACGAGGAGAACAAACTCCACCCAGATGGGGACTTGAACCCAAGACCTTAGCGCTGAGAGGCGAACATGCTATCCACCAAACCACTGTGCCACACAAATTAAAATAAAATGAAAAAAATATTTTGATGATCAGGATGGTTTATAGATAATGAAAATCCCAAACCCAATATCTTTGGGGTAGCATGTCATCTGCTGGTGTTGGTCCACTGTGTTTTATCAAGTCCAAAGTCAGCGCAGCCATCTACCAGGAGATTTTAGAGCACTTCATGATTCCATCTGCTGACAATGGGTTGCCATTACTTAAGCTTTTACCCAGAAGCTGATATCTAGCATGCCGAGGCAAATTGTAGAAGTCTTAATGAAGAAGGGTCAACACTGTAAATATTAAGTCGTTGTTTAATCTGGATGTCTTTGTCAATATAAAGTAAAAAAATTTATGGAATTGAAAAGAGAGAGACAGGCATCAGACGCATGCAGCCATTGCATGCAGTATTCTCGTTGCCATGGTAACCACCATTTGCCGGATATCAGTGTTGCCAAGTCTGCTTATTATAAGCGACTTTGGGCTTGTTTTGTGTTGTTTTTTGTTTTTGAACGTGAAGTTATTTATTTGGGCTTGAGTTTCTTTCCGAGGAAAACTCTTTGATTATCTCCCAGCTCCCCATAATAAAGCGTAAGATGAGAAGCACAAAAAATCTGCACACTGAGGCTAACAAACATGGGTTTCAGTGCCCCAAAATACAATGGCTCAAAACAAAGAAATGAGCAAAAAATAGCCACCTACGTAGCCTGCCAATTTTTATATTAAAAGTGCTTAGCATAATTTTTGTGTTGTTTATGTATAATGTCATAATAAATATTTACCTTTATACTGTTTAAAAGCGGCCTCTGTTTTACCGAATGTGGTGGGTTGCCAGTTGGGCTTATTTTGGACTTGTTTTCATAGAGCTAGCTGCTTGCTTCTATCGCGAGATCTGGCAACACTACTAATTACTCTTCTGTTTAAATTTGTGATGATGTTTGGAGGCAAACAATGGGTGATAATTTTATGCTATGTGCTTTTAACGGTTTATAAATATTTAATAATATATAATAATGTATTATTTTATTAATGATAAATATAACATTTTATTATTTTATTATTAATAACACTTACGTTATTATTAGTATATTATAATCATATCATAATTTGTAAGTAATGAATTAATATTTATTAATAATATAAATTAAATTTATGCTCCAGCACCCCCTCAAACCCCCCGAATCAAGCTCGTCGTGTCCCCCATGAAATCTCTTTACATGCATATGTATGTTTAAATGCGTTTTTGAAGGCTATATTAATTGGTTTAGTTGGTATTCTATGAAAGTGGGTCTCGACTTAATGAGCATAAGAAAATGTGGGTCCCGGGCTGAGACAAGTTGAGAACCCCTGCCATATATCATACAGTGTAAGCCTTTGGGGTCAGTATTTAGTTCTGGTTTTGCCATGTTTACATCACAACCGTCATTCTGAGAAGTATTAAATCAGACAAAGACTAATTGTTTTCTATTAGTGAATGAACTGCAACAATCAGTATTCATAGAGTGTGAACGTGACCTAAATCCTTAGCACTGGCCAAGTATGCTGGAGAGCCTGCCAGGAGCCAAAATTAGACAGCTCTGACTGATGGGAAACCTTGAAGAAAAGGGTTATGAGAGTAAAAAGCCATCTGGCTGGTCTAGACCTGTTTTATTTATTTATTTGTTTGTTTGTTTCATTTCATTTTCAAGTACTCAATAGCTATGACCATCTTACTGAAATACAGTAAAACAGCCAAAATGCTTCGGTCAGTAATTATGAGATATATGAGATATACTATTAACACAGGGACGAAATTTTAATTTCAAAGGCAGGGGAACACAACTGGTTTCATTCCAGGAGGTTGGAGCATTGTTGTCTTGAACGTAATAAAATTGTGATTAATTATTAGCAAATATTAATACATTACTTGAAAATAATTATTCATATTTTAGTAATAATTACTATTTACTATTAATAATATACGAATAATAACTATTAATCATTATTTGTAATAATGCAATAATAACAATATTAATCATGTATAAAATATGCATACATTATTAAATATTAATGAACTGTTAAAAACATGTAGCATAAAATTATCACCCAAATATGTTTCACCTTGTTTATCAACTTCACTCATTACCACCAATTTTACACTTATTTTTGGAATGTGTGGTCAGTAGACTTGATTTACACAGAATTATACCTAGAATGATATATACATTTTATATACATAGATCTGTTGCTGCTTTCTGATTGGCTGTTTATGGTGAATTCTGAGCGCAAGAGAATAAAAAGATTTGCGAGCATGTGGGAGTGGCAGTGAACTAGATGGAGTGACAGTGGGGACAGCCAATCACACATTAGCAACAAACAGCAGAGCCAAACAATGAGCCTGTCTGCGCTCTAAAGAGAAACATGCTTTAGCTTGAGCAGCCTGATTTCTGCTGGGTCCTAGTGCTCGACTTTTTGCCGTTTAAAATAGCATAACACTGTTTCTAGACGATAAAAAGTGCAGGAGACCAAAACTGTCTTTTGAAAAAGTGCAGAGGACATGTCCCCCCTGCTCCCCAAATTATGTCGGTGTATTAACATGTTTTAATCCATCTTTTAATAAGAACTAAAACTTTTCCTACATCTCTTTCACTGATATTAGACCTCATCCTTTTATATCAGAGTATATCATCACACCCATAAAAAAGTTACTTTACAGGTGCATATTAATCGTTTTTGTGCAATATTAAGTGCATCTCTTGTTAAATCATGTTTTATTGATGTTTTACTGTACATTTACTCTTTACATGTAATGTTACTTATTTGAAAACTTATTTGTTTTACTACTGATCAGTATCTTATAGCTTATCTAGAAATCTAGAATGTCAAGTTATTAGAATATTTAATTTGAAGTAATTTACTATTCAAACAGTACAAACTATTTTAAAAAACAGTTTTAACATATTTCATTTACATATTATCTTTAATTCTGAAAATATGATTCATTATTTGTTGAAAAAAAAAACTTAAATTAAATATTATTATTATTAAATAATATTTTTCATCATTTTAATAGAGTAATATATAATCAAGTGGCTGGTTAGCAGGGTAGCCTGTTAGCATTCACTTTGTTAATGTCATTATTAAAGCTAAAAAGCCAGAACACCAAAATCCATCCAGTGTGTCAATGCCAGACATATTTCTCAAACTAAACACTTTATTAAAAAACAAAAAAGGAAAGCGATCAGAAGTGTGCATATAAACAGCTCCATCTATAATCAATTTAGTGAAAATCTTTGCATGTTTAATTGAGGTATTTACATAAGTAACTCTTCAATATTACAGTCAACCAGGGAGAGATTACAATAATATTAGTGATTACACAACTCTGAAATCAAAACTTTTATGACATTGCTATGAAAATAAGAGATGATGTCCAAACAAGTCAGGTTTGGACCAGTTGGACTAGTAAAAATCAGCTTAAAAAATCATTAAAGATGATCTCTTTCATTAATTTGTGCTCAATTCCCCCATCCCACACTGAATGTTGTGGAGGACAAAATATGTTGGTGCATTCCAGTGTCGATCACAGCTTCCCACTGTTACTAAACATAATGCACATAATTAGCATAAAATAATAATGATCTAATAAATCACTAAGAAATCTGTATCTGCAGCTAACGTCGCTCTGGGTGTCAACACATTAATGAAAAATAATGCATCTCAGAGAAACAAACGCCTGCAGGATCCTACAAAAAACTACGGCTTAAAATCCTTACAAATGTAAATAAATAAATAAATAAATAAAAAACAGTACAGCAAATATCTCCTCACAGTGTGCTAGCTGGAACAAAATCTGGTGTTCTCTCCAAATATACAGCAAACAACAATGGCTTAAACAGAATGACAACAGTATTCCAACTACTCAGCAAGAGTGGTCGTTTGTGTTCATGCACAGGACAGGGGGAAGGGGAGGGGCCAGCTGCTGAATTCCATTGTACTGTCAAAGAAGGAGAGTTGGCCAAGAAACCCAAGAAGGTCTGAAAAATAAAGACTGAGATAGATTGATCATGGAAGGACAAAAGAGCCGTGTTAACATTGATGAGGCATTTCAACAGAGACTTCCTTTTTGTCAACTTCAAAAAGCATAAAAAACTTATCTTTGCTGTTTCACAAAGCCAGTAGGTCAGTAGTGTTTTATCCTATTTGTCCCATAGCGTTTGTCCATTTAAACACCTGTGAAGGGGTTTATGACCACAGTGATCTTGCTGGTCTAGAATTTGTAGCCAGAACCTTTGAAGGAACAATGAAGAGAGGGAACAATCTTTCTCCAGAACTTGTAACTGCACCTTTAAATAAGTAAATCATTAAATAGGAGAATAATAGCAATGTAAACTTCTGTAAGCCTGCCATAATTAAAGCAGTCATGCTACACTGCTATTTGCAGCAGTGGCCATGAATCATCAAATACAAATTTATAGAAGTAATGGAATCGAGATCCCTTTTGAGTGAGCCGAAGGCAACAGTGGCAAGGAAAAACTCCCAAAGGCTTGAGAGGATCCAAGGTTCAATGAGAAGAAACCATCCTCCTCTGGCAGATATTTATTCAAGTCTATTAATGGATAGAGATTCAATTAAGTATTAGAGTCTTTGGCCTAGACCCCATTCTCAGCCCAGGTCTTGTAGCATTCAGAAGCTTGCAGATACTGCTGGATACATGGATGGCCGGGGCGGAGCCACCCCCCGGTCAACAGGACTGGGACCAACCTGGTGGTGATGGGGGGAATGAGGGTGACCTTGATGTTTTGGCACCTGAAATCAGCAGGGCAGAAACAAGATGCTTCCTTTTCAATTTAAGTACTGACTTGTGATTGGCCAGGAAGTCCAATGAATGAGTGACATAGTTAGATTAGATTCAACTTTGGCAATGTGACTGCACAAAAAAGAATTTGACTTCTGCATTTAACTCATCTGTGCAGTGAAACACACACACACTAGTGAACACACTAGGCTTTGAGAACGAGTGCCCGAAGCGGCCCTATCCAAGGCACTCGGGGAGCAGTTTGGGGGTTAGGTGCCTTGGACAAAGACACTTCAGTCATGACCTGCCCGGGCATCAAACCAGCAACCTTCCGGTCATAAGACCTTCCCTAATCACAGGTCATGGCTGACTGGTGTTGGCTTAGGTAAGAACTGATGAGCACTGTAGAAATTTTACCCCAAACAGACCATTCACATCAGAGGACTAGCCAACGTAGTCTGGAAAGTCGGTTTATTGGTGTGGACAGGATTAAATAATTTCTAAATCAATTTTTGGAAGTCTGTAGAAAGAGCCTGAAGGAAGAAGCTGAAACTTTGCATTCAAAGGATGATCTGATACAATAACGACTTCAGCCTTTAGATAGGACACTTGCTGACATGCGACTGCTAGTTTTAACAAAGCTACTTAGAAGATTCTTACTCTCGTAGCCAGATTTCCGTACCAACTCATAAATTCAAATTTTAGAACTGTCTCAATAAAACACTTAAAATAAAGTCATTAACTTTACAGTATATAAGCTTATATAAGCTTAAAATTAAGGGATTAAGCCTCCACTATGACAAAGTCAAATATATGTAAACTTTCTGATTGGGAATAGTATCAGATACAGGTGTTTACATGACTATTATTCTTCTATTTAACTGATTATTTAGAGGATTAATCTCATTCAATCTGAGAGAATTTGTAATCGGAATTGCCTCAGTTGGTCTAGTCTGTTCCAACTGAGGTGAATAGATGGACGTATTATATTCTGATTAAGCTATTAGTTGGATTATTAGGCTAGCATGGCTTCTGTAAAGGTTTCTGTTCACATTTCCTAGGAACTGTACCAGTTCTGGTGCTAATGGGTATCTGAGTCCACATTATTGGGTTTTCCTCCTGTTATGATTCCCAGTTTAAAGTGTATAAATATGAAAAAGGCTTATAAAGAACAAGAATTATTCAGGCACTTTGAATAATGCTTTAAAGTGCTCCCCGCTGTGCAGGCGGATTAATCACACAAAGGCCTGTAGCTGAATATCTGTACTTATGCAATTATACACCTATGACTCATGGGTAGTTATTATAACCTAATATATACTGACCAGCCACTTTATTGAATCCACCTACTTCTATCTACACTCGTCCATTTCAGCTCCACTGAGCATACAGGTGCACTTTGTAGTTCTACAATTACAGACTGTAGTCCATCTGTTTCTCTGTAGACTTTGTTCAGCCTGTTCTTGGACTAGAGATGAGCGAGTACACCACTATCTGTATCTGTTCAACCATCTAAATTATCTGTATCCGTATCTGTACTCAGAGTGGGCTAAACCGGAATTGGGCGTGGTGTAACCGGAAGTGGGTGGGGCTTAAATCTGTACATTATTTTAAGTCTGAAATTTATATGAACTGATCAGAAGTTGCTATATGTATTGTTTATTTGAAAACTATTTACAGAACAGCCTCAACATTGAGATTCGAATCAATGTTTTTGATCACAAAAGTAAGAGAACTATTTACAGAACAAGTTTCTTGTTATAAACTCAGAACATGAATGTTTTTAAGTGCATGAATGAATACAACTCATGCACTAGGGAATTATGTACTAAGTATGCATGAACAAAACTCTTTCTTTCAGTTATTTATTTATTTGACTACCTAAAGTTTTCGGCATTTTTTTCCCCACACAAAGTTAGACAATGTTGATTAAGTTGTGTGTGAGCGTGACTGATTGTGTGAGAGTGTGACACAGCTCTGGCAGAGACGTGTCTCTGTAGGGAGGGGCGGGCGCTCTGTGTGACTGGCCAATCACAGATCGTGAATACAGTCAGTTACCCAATGAGGATTTCCTTCAGCACAAGCACGGATATTGACGAGTTTCACTCGTTTAATGATCGTACTCGTCACAAATGCTTTATCCGTACCGGATACTTGTCTGAAACGAGTATTCGGCTCAACCCTAGTCAGGACCTCTACAGAGAGGGTATTATTTGGGTGGTGGATTATTCTCAGCACAGCAGTGACAGTGAGGTGGTGGTGGTGTGCTGGTATGTAATGAGTGGAGTTTTAAACACAGTCTACCATGTAAATGTAAAGTCAGAGATGCTAGAGGTTATTTAATAAGCTCAGGCAGTTTTTCTGGTCCTTTGGTAGTCACAGGATGCTGACGGCTGGAGAGTTCTGATTGGTGGACTAGTGCAGCAGTGACACGGAGATGTTAAAAACTCTAGCTGTGTCTCATCTGCATTTTTGTACAGAGTCCTATTCTGTTCTCTGATTGAAGGTAAAACATATAACCAACAGTTGACAGAAGGCTTTCACAGCAGAGCGGAAAACTTAACACCCTTCGATGTAAGAGTGCTAAAAACCTTTCAGTAACCTCCCCACAGGAACTGTGTGAATGGCCTTCACACAAATCATCACATTGCCAAGAACACACTCTTCTGATAAATCAACAGAAGAGAATCTGCTGAGCAAGGCGAATAGACACAACAAAAAAGTAAGTAACATGAATGGAGGACTGTTGTGAAGTGTGCAGGAGAGGGGAAGGTTAAAGAGAGAATAGAGTGTTACCTCAGGCATGAATATTTCTTACCTCCTCTATACTCTCCTCTCAGTCGAGGAAGAGTTGTAACGCAGGTAAGGTTTAGACACAGCATTGCTGAGCCAGCAGACAGAACATGAAAGAGTGATTTACCCAATTACCCAATGCGCCAATGTAGGAAAGTGAGCTGTCTGCCTTGACATAGACACTGTTCAGGGCCTTTGCCACACCAGGTGATGGAACACAACCAATTTGCTTGCAGATGCATAAGACGTGGAGAGAAAGCGAATGGCATCCCCCAACCTAAAAAACCTGAAGATTCTTAGGAAACTCAATGGTATTTAAACACGTTGTTTACTGTCAAGTTGATGTACAGCTTAGTTCATAATTATACATACAAAAAGGGGCTTAATGAGAATGCGGCATTTAAAACTGCCATTTTCAGGTCTTGTGGCTTGTTGATTAATTAACATGTAGGGTTTACTATTGATAATTTATAGCATACATTTCTGCATTCAGTATTACTGAGCAAAATTCATCTTTGTAGATTACAAGATGCATTTTTGGAGATGCAGCACAAAGGCTTTTCCTGCTGCATGCACAATAAAGGTCAGAATTAGATTAGCCTGGATATGATTAGATAAACATTATTGATCCTGAAGGAAACTGCAATATCACAGCAGCCTCGGCATATAAAGCAGACAAAAAGCTACACTTGCCAAATAAAGTAGTCACAACACATGGAGAACAGACTGTAGTTGGTAGACTAAGGCATTGACACTATGACCAGATGGTCGAGAGTTTGAATACCAGTCACAATGCCAATTGACAGTCGGGGTGGTGGGTAGATGGTGCTCTCTCCCTATCACTACTACCATGCAATGTCCTCTGGCTTAGGTGTCTGCCAGCCAATCCATCAGAGCTGGGGCTCCTGCCCAGTGATGATGTATCAGCAGCATTTGGAAAAGAGTCGGTGTCTGACTTCACATGCATCGGAGGAGGCCTGTGCTAGTCTTCACCCTCCTAAAGTCAGAGACATTACAAGTGATTTGGAGAGTCCTAGCAGATGGGTAGCTCAATTGACTATCGCACATTGGGGGGGGGATTGGGTTAAAAAGGCCTAGTCCTGCACATTCCTGATACACCCTACAATGTCCACATGATCTGAGAATTTCTGCAGATGGCAAGACCAAGTTGTACCTAAAGTCTGAGGTGTACATGTTGAACAGGAACAGGCCTAATACAGGCCCCTGAGGAACCCCAACACTGCACAGTGCCTTGCTTGAGAAACAGCCCTGTGGATGCACATACTGGGGTCAACCAGTCAGGTCATCCATTATCCATGAGATGATTGTGTCATCAACCTGCATTAGCTAAAGCTTATCCCCTAAGAGCACAGGTTGTATGATGTTAAATCTAACGAAGAAATCAAAGAACACGATCCTCACATTGCTGTCTAATGTGTCCAAGTGGGAGCATGCACGACAATCCAAAAGCAAGACTCTAACAAAGCAGCCAGCAATAATGATGGAATACTGGATTGCTGCCATGTTTAGGGAAAACCAGGAGCTGGAAGCCACCAGATTGCACTCATAATGCAAGTAGAAAAGAGCCAAATAATGCATAGGGGGACAATACAAAATATAACATTGAAATAACTGGGATTTGAAAAGCATGAAAAGCATTGTGTGCTGCTGCACTACTCATTGTATCACTGAGGCTGTAGTTTTTGTGATAGCCATATACAATATAAGGAAGAGGAGGGAGGGAGGCAAACTTCACTAAAGACAAAAACTCTGCTGGGGATGTGCTGGTAAAAAGATCCCATTTTTCATAGGTTGAAATGCCACAAAGGGTGAGCTTCAGAGATCACACAAATGGCTTGAGGAAGCTGAAAAGGAGGCACCCTATCGTTTCTTCCATGCCCTATGGGAGACCCTACCAGGAGATGGGTTTAGAGACAGCCTCTTCACAGCACAGATAAAAAAGAAAGGCTCTGGCCTCTGAGGACAAGCACACAGCAAAGGCCACAGACTAAGAGCTAGAGATTGTCAGGGCTGAGACTCTTGCCAAACAAAAATATCACTGGTGGAGTCAGACCAAATCCAACATTTCCATGTCAAACACACCATGTAAAGCCTTTAAACAAACCAGTCACAGCTGCAGGCAATACCAAGTTATTAATGACATTCATGAATAAGAAGAGAGGAGCCCGTCTCCAGTGGTGGAATGCTGCACAACAATGATGCACTCTTATAAATGCAGACTGAGTAAGGCTATCAGGTTAGGTTAGGCCACATACCAGCAATGATAGACAAGCAAGACAAAAATATTTGAAAGCCAGTGGTGGATGTTTTGGGAAAGAGAACTGACATAACTAGACAATGAAGCTTTCTTCCACAGCTATGCCTTTGTAATGTGTGCAGCATGTGGATTTGCATTGTCTTGTAACAATGCATAGAAACCCTTGAAAAAGATGTTATCACGAAGGCAACATATATTCCTCTAAAGTGACAGTGTACTTTTCAGAAGTGTGAATGACCTTTGTCAAGGACACTGACACAACCTCATACAATTACAGACCCTGTACTCAAAATATATGCTTCTACAAAAGGTACTTTAGTAAAGAAACTGGTTCTAAATAGAACCATGAACACTCAAAGAACCCGAAGAGTTTTCTGCATGGTGAAAGGGGTCTTCAGATTGAGGAGTAAAGTGCTGTAGATGGTTCTATATACAGAAGTCTTTTGAAAATGGTTCTATATAGCACCAAAAAGAGTTCATTTGTTATTACAAGCTTGACATTGTAACAATACAGAACACTCTGTATAGGACATTCTACAACACATTCATCATCAATCAGAAGAAACATTTCATGATGTAGTTCATGTTTTATAGAGAACCATTTTCTTTGCTCAAGAACCACTGAAGAACCACCATTTGGACTCATTACTGATAAGATTCTGGATTTTTTTTTGTCTTTGGTCCGGAACATACAGTGTTAACAGAAAAAAAAGCTTGTATGAGGAGACAGTTACCATACATGTGTTTTCCCCAGGGTGGATAGGAGGACAATGTACATATTATTGATTAATTAATAATTAATAAGAAAATATATTGCTAATAACTTGCCATTATTGATCCAGCCTGCATCAGGTCACCATAAGTCAAAGGATAGGAGCAGAGTGGCATTTAGAGGTTTTTTTCTCCATATAAGTCCCCAGCCCTCAGTTTCCACTGTATCTGTGTTACAGTATATGAATGACAGATGGTGATGAGTCTTTTCTATAAATAAATATGTTTATTTGGAATTTGGGAGAAATGCTGTCAGTGGTTTATTGCATAAAATGTAAACGTTCATTTTACTCAAACACCAGTGAAACTTAATCTGCAGTGGTCTCATTTTTCCAGGACTCTCCTACACTGTTGTGATGTACAGAACCATAAATGTGTTGCATGATTACGTTATTTGAATACTGTTATAATTTGAATACAGCTCATTTGAATAGTGCCGCGTCAACACCCCAATCTCTCCAAAGATCTGATGAAAGAAACATATTTGCAAATAGGGATTTGCAGCTTTCCATGCTACATGTTGTAAACTATTGGAGCTGATGGAAAGCTTTAATAACAGGCTTGTAATCTACTGTTGTCTAGAAAGATCAATGATTTATCTTTGACATCAAGTAATATTTTTCTTAGATGAAGACTAAACTTGAGTCTAGGATGAAAAGAATTTTCAAAGGTAATATACTTTGGAAATTATGTGCAAGCAACTTCCATATTCTGCAAAAAAAGGTTGCGTTGCTTCCAGTTTGGATATACTGTATGGGTTATGCTGTGTATTGTATAAAGTTACACTATTTTGTTATTCTAGGATGTTTTTAATAGACTTCAGCTCTGCTTTTGATATGGTCATCCCCGTTAAGTTTATCTCCGAACTCACTCATTTGTGGAGTGTCCTCTACACTCATACTGAAAACTGGTGTACCACAAGGCTGTGTGCTGAGTCCGCTGCTCTACTTCCTGCAACAACGCCTTTACTTCCTGAGGTTCATTTGTCCCCTCAGATCGAGACAAATTTTTATTGGTACACTGTTGAGAGTATCCTGGCCAACTGTGTGACAGTGTGGTACAGCAGCTTTATGGTGGCTTAGAGTAAAGAACTGCAGAGGCTGGTGTAAACTGCCCAACATGTTATTGGTGCCCAACTGACAACTATTGTACAGCTTCAGCATCACCGCTGCAGATGTCTGCACAGATCACATAACATCCTCAAGGACTCCTCACACCAAACCGTAAACTTCACCCTCCTCCAATCTGAGAGGAGATACAGAAGATGGTATGGTGGTTAGCATGCTTGTCTCTCAGTGCTGAGGTCTTGGATTTCAGTCCCCATCTGGGTGGAGTTTCCATGTTCTTGACATGTCTGCGTGGGTTTCTACGCACAGTCCAAAAACATGGAGGTCAGGTGGATTGGGTACTCTAAATTGTCTGTGTCCGTGTGTGTACATCCAGCGATGGATTGGCGCCCTTTCCTAGGCTTAGTTGGGATAGTGCAATGCCCTGTGCCCATTGAAGACAATGCTGAGCGTGACCCTGATAAGGATTGTGCGGGTGGGATAATGGATGAATATTTGTATATATATCTTGCACTATGTTAATTTGCACTTCTGGTAGATGCTAAACTGCATTTCTTTGCTCTGTATTCTGGACTATGCAATGACAATAATGTTCTGTATGTCTGTCTATCAATTTCCTTACTATTATTAGATAATGAAATGGAATAAAGTGCAAATATTACAGTGACCATTTGCTTCTTTACCCAAACAATTGTCAACAACTTTAATATGAATGAAGATATGGTGATGACATCCTCATCAGGGTCGCGGTCAGTCCCCTACCCCCTCACAGGGTGCAGGGCAGGACATTACACTAACCCAACTAAGCCCAGGACAGGGCACCAATCCATCGCTGGGTACACACACACACACACACACATACAATTTAGAATACTCAGTCCACCTGACCTCCATGTTTTTAGCTGTGGGAGAAATTCGGAGACCCTGGAGGACAATAGTGATGACATCTAAGACTGATGGTACAGAGTGCGCTAAAAACGTCCACCACCAGTATTCAAGCACACTTAAACGAAACAGTCCATGTTGCCAAAGATGATCCACCAATAACCCAGTTCTTTCCAAACTGTTTCAGAGATTCCTGTTTGTCTTCTGAATCACGTTCATTATCCAGCATCAGCAGTTCTGTAGAACTACATTTGCAATGAGCTTTAAGACACTGAAACAAACACATCTGGTGAAATGTAAGAGAGAGGAAGATCAGAAGCAGACAGAGAGATAATTTTACACAAACACATGAAGGAACGATGATGGAAGGATTATATATGGTAGCACAATGATAATGTCTTGGTTCTGCCAGTGTATATGAATAAGAACACAATCAGTCTATTGTGTGAATTTAAACATACCTAGGGGATATGCACTGAAAGGGGCATTTGATTTTTGACCCACAGTGGAGAAAAGGCAAAACATTACACGGAAAAATTATTTAAATATGCCTACAAAATTATATTCTTGTTTACATCTATTGTAATGCAAAACTTATTGTTGTGCCATCAAGTCAATTCCAACTGCTGGTGACCATATAGATGGTGTTTCTCCAGAACATCCTGCCTTTTGTTTGGGTCTTCAGGTTTCTTAATGGCTTGTTCATGATTTCTCTGATTGTATCCATCCATCTTGTTGCTGGTCCTCTCTGTCTTTTACCTTCAACTGTTCAAGTTTAACTGTCATCTTAAGTGAGCTGTTTTTTTCTCATAATGTATCCAAAATAGAGATCTTCAGTTTGGTTATCTGGGCTTCAGGTGAAAGTTGAGCTTTGATTTGGTCCAGGATCCATTTATTTGTCAAAGATTGTATCAAAAATCTCCAACGCTAAAGTTCAAAGGCATCAACATTCTCCCTGATTAGTTTTTTTTTACTGTCCAGCTTTCACATCAGCAGAGAACCACAGTCTGTACAGTTCTAGTCTTTGGAGAGGCAAATCGTTTCATCTCAAGTTAGTAGTTGATGCAAGTAGGCAAAAGCATCAATCACATCATTTTCTCCATTGGTGGTAAAGTTAGTGGTCTTTACTCTTGTCATGACTTTGTTTTCTTCCTGTTGAACTCATCTTTTAACTCTGGCATTCACATCTTCCTGATTTCCTGCTATGAGTGTTGTGTCATCTGCATATCGCACCAAAAACCTAATGGTCTATAAATGATTTGAATGGGAAATAAAATTAGCTCACTGTGAGTAAAACATCTGTGTTCTTCTCTCTGATGCAGACTTTAAAGACGGGTTCTGATGCCTAAGACCTCTTCAGGTATGTATATGTATACCTACAAGATTATAATCACCATGTTCACTTTATACAGTCAGTATAATGTCAGTAATGTTTTTAATCTGTTAGAAATATATATAAAAAAATGTATACATACAGAACTGGACAGTACCAAAAATTGGACATAACATCAAAATTAGGGATACCCCAAATATTTGGCAACCAAAATTATTTGAACACTGAGGCTTTTAGTGACACTGTTACCTTTTTGGACATTCAGAATTGTGCTTTTCCTCACCAACAAAACACAGATTCACCAGCACAGTAACAGTTTGGTGCTGAAATGGAAGAAGACAACAAACTACAAGCACAACTTTTACTAAACTACACTTGTTATGATGAAGTCAGAATACAGCCGCTTAGCTTTGTGTTTGTGCTCCCTGCTGCAGTGTTAGGGATCGTCTCACAATTAGCAGAAGAAATGTGAAGTGTTTCAGTGTCTGTAGCCAATGACACTCACATTAAACACACAAAACATCCATGTGACTTACATCACTCATTTTAGACATTTTCATCATTTTATTAAATATTAGTAATAATGTAACATACATGCGTCTTCATACATATTCATATATTATTGTCTTTGTTTTATATACAAATATAAAACAATCATCAATTAAACTCATGTAATTAAACCTAATGATGTCAAACCAGCTTATTAAACTACAGACATTCATTCTGACTAACTACAATACTTATTTTGGGAAATAATTTAGTTACTCATTTTTTAATCATTTATAGAAATGAAGAACCGTGTTCAGTGTTCAGACAAATATGGCAATTTGTTCAGTTTTGATTTCATCCCAAAATTTTCATTTCGGTACATCCATATTATTTGCTTATTTGACAAATTCCACAAATAAAAAGGCTAGTATAGAAGAGTGTAGCGCTCATAAAGAAAACTGGCGGTCCTCTTGTTTTTAGCCCGTGGGCAGTACAGCCCCGGAGTGTGACTGTGTGAGTAATGAGGTGTGAGAAGGGAGGTTTATTCTCCTGTATCAGGCATATGCTGATGTGCTAAAAATGGAACACTTACAGGGGAGATTAGCCTCCAATTCTGCAACTACTGCAAAAATAAATACATTTTAAAAAGAGAAAAAGAAAATGACAATAAAGGCATGTCAATAGTTTCAGATCTGGTGTGACTTGGTTTAACCCTTAGACATCTAGAGTTATTGTTATTCCAGCATATTATTTGAATACTGTTTTGCATATTTAGTTTAGAAATTGTATTTACATTCAGTTTACATTCAGAAACTTCAAGCCTGCACTTCTGCTCTTTTCCCTGTTAGTAGTATTGTTACAGAAATGATAAAAACATGAAAAATAGATGCATGGATTTGACTTGACTCAACCTGATTTAGTGTAATGCAGTAGAGCAGAGCTCTCATGTTTTGCATAGTTTACATATGCATATACAACTTACTTAAGGTCATCTTATACACTCCCCAAAAGGTTTTCCTACTGTGTTTGTGTTGCTGACTTTTATGTCTCATAATTCTCATTGATATAATTTTAATCTCTGGTTTGGTGGCTGTAATACACAACAGTTTTGAAGTATCTACATAACTCTGCTCAAGTTCAGCCTCCACACCATTTTACAACTAACAG
>BRDA01090039.1:4015-22264 GCA_036984385.1 Crenuchus spilurus
GTTAAAGAACGACTTTTTTTTCAATTTGTTGTTTGTGGACACATCTCTTTGACGACGTCTGAGGTCAAGTCACCACTCTAATTGACTCGCAAATCATTGATTCTCCGACACATTTCCGACGGTTCACATGACGTCACAATAACAATAAACCCTCCTTCCAGGTCGATAACAGTTCAGCCACGTCATAATCAAAGTATACAACAAAAGAAAAGTAATTTTTTATCTGAATGATGAATAATCATTTACATTTTTGTTTGTTTAACACACATTGGTTTGTGTTGGGTTGGTTGGCAGCCTTTACACAGCCTCTTAGTTACTAAACGCTCAGTTAATCTCACCACTGAACTGGAGTCTGCAGCAGTTTCTCTACACAGGTGTTTGTTGTTTAACTTTTTTTTCAGCAAGAAATTGAGAAAAAAAAAGTGTTACCATCTTTCCACATGGCAGTACAGCCCCACACTGTTTTTGGCATTTTGTACTAAAAGTTGTCCAAAAATGTTATCCCCAAATACCATTCTCCTAAATGTCCACCTGGAAATGAATGTAAGCCCTGTGTTTACTAACATATGAGTTCATTCTATATTTGTAATTGAAAAATAGTTATAAAATAAGTTTTCATTGAGGACTGTAAAATCTGTTTATTATTATCGGTGGTCATTATCTAATCCACTTAATCCTGATCAGGGTCGCAGGTAATCCTCTACCCCTTCAGCAGGCAGAGGGCAGGGCATTACACACTGTCCTAGGACCATAAAATGTTCCTTTCCAAGAACAAAAAATAATAATAATACTGCCATCATAGTGGCATCCAATCAAATGTTCATTTATGCCATTGTAATATTGCTAGAGCATCGGTGCCCTGGTCTTGGGTTCCATTACCCATAAGGGTAGAGTTACCATGTGTACCTCCCGTGTCTGTGTGGGTTTCCTCCAGGGTCTCCGGTTTCCTCCCACAGCACAGAAACATGGACGTCAGGTGAATCAGGTACTCTAAATTGTATGTGTGTGTGTGTGTGTGTGTGTGTGTGTGTGTGTGTGTGTGTGTGTGCACCCAGTGATGGATTGACGCCCTGTCCTGGGCTTGGCTAGGATAGTCTGTAATGCTTTTCCCTGTGCCCAGTGAATTGGTAGGGGACTCACAGCAACCTTGATCAGGATTAAGGAGAAGATAATGGATGAAAAGATGGATGGAACATGGATCATGATGGTTTTATCATTGTGTTTTTCTAAGGAGTAGCTATAGAATTATACAAAGAAGTTATACAAAAAAAAAACAACAACAACTGTCAGCATTAACACATTAAAGAAGAGTTCCATGCAATAAATGAGTTAACAGCAGTAATTTGACCATGTGCAGCACCCGTAATGTTCAGTGATTAAAACACTCCAACTCCTCTACTGCAAATTCACCCTGGCAATAAGTACAAACATGTTTCTTTAATGAAGAGCGTCATCTGGAAGTTATTTGTTGTGAAATGTGAATTTTAAAAGAGAAGATTTATCTTCCAGTTCAAATAGAATGCATTAAACATGTAACTGGAGTCAGTCACTCTGGAACTATGGGTGCTGCCTTAAAATAGCAATTTTAACACCGGTTTAGCATGAAATACCATTTTAACTTTGACAGTAATAATTAAAGTTATTGTAAAATGAATCTGTCTTATAATATCAATACAGCAAATGTTTGCATGCTCCTGGTTAAATAACATGTTTTGGTGATGCCAGGGTGTTCAGACTCCCGGGGGCAATGAGGGCTTAATTCAGGAAAACACTTTCAATTTAGGAAGCCTCGAGAGATATTGGGATATGGTTGAATGGAAATGGGCTAGATAATATGTATATCTCCAATGACAAAGTGAAAGTTTTTTTGTCATCCTATTCTGTGTAATTTTATTTCCTGATATTAACTTTTTGGAAAAACAAACCACAATATGTGACCTGTGCAAACATTACAGTACATTTAATACAGTATGTATTATTTTTTTAAATAAACATTTTAAAGTCAGAATATAAAAGAGAAACTGTGCAATAAAATGTGCAGAAAATATTTTTATTCATTCCACGTCAAAATAAACTAACATTTTACTTAATTTCACTTCAACAAAACATGTTGTTTGACTATGGGTATACAAACTTTTATATATAATATTTTAATTTTTATTGCACAGTCTCTTCTTTCCCCATGAAAATAGTGATCTTCTTCCATTCATTTTGAAGCATCTGCGTATCTTTAGGATCTCTCAGATGTATCACAAGAGTTTCCTTCAAGAGCTCCTTCAAATGTGTTCATTCTGCTAAAGTGCGGCACTCGCAAAGTTACAAAAATCAAGAGGTACACGACCTCACATTTGGGCCGATGCACATGGGCGGAGCGTGGGCTCCCTCACGCAAGTTGCAATGCGTGAAGTATAAATCTAGCTTAAACCTAGATTAGCTCAGCCGGCTTTTGGCAATCATCCCAAGTGCAACCTCTGGTGATATGTCATCCTGGGTGGCTGCCAATACCCCCCATATTAGAAACCACCACTGATGCCATGACAGCTTTTGTTTTTCTGCATTGCAGTTGAGTTCACAATGATTTCAAATGGAATTTCAAATCACCCCTGAGTGCACTTATGTGGTGGATCTGTAGAAGTGTACAGTGACTGTAGATACAAGGAGGTGATTTTAATGTTATGTGTGGTTGGCTTATAGCAGAAAACACACAAAAAAGTCTTCACTATTAATGTCTATTGAAATGACCCAGGAGCCTTTCAGTTTGAACTGCTCGCCTCTTTGAATGATTCACAATGAAGGACAGCCAGTCAACACAGAACCCAGTGATAGCATAGTGTTCCAATTCTACACATTCAGCCTGGCAATAACTGCAAACAACTTTTATTTTATCAACAGAGCCATATAGAAGCAATTTGTAGTGAAACATGCCATTAAAATGACCAGTCACAATTTCTACCATCTTCCAATTCAAGCGAGTTGCAATAAACATGTAACTGGGGTCAGTCAGTCTTTTTATCCTAAAGGAAAAAGGGGAAATACATGTCTAAAATGAACTATGACTGGTTTTATTGCTTATGACCACAACAATGTCATATGAGGACCTCAAAGGAAAAAAACTATAAAGACAAAAGCAAAATGTAGAATTTGAGAAAAGGGTTTCTCAAGCATTTGATGGACAGTTAACTCCATCTGTTTAGAGGCTCATGTTGATTGCACTAATGATGCTGTTCTGAGACTTGTAAAAGAAGGTTGTGTTCTTCCTATGTGCTAATGTACATGCTGTAGACATGACTGACATTAATGCTGTCGACGTTTCTGTTTGTAATAACAGATGCCGTTGGGAATGAAAATAAAGCATTCATTTTCCCTACAGCCTTGCTATTTTAGCCCTGCATGAAATAACTAACCCTATCAGATGCCTTCTCTGTGTCCAATGGCACAACCACCAAGGTTACCTTGTTATATTTAGACAGATGTGTTCAGTTAAAGGGTCTTGTATTACTATGTGCCAGTTTCTTCAACCTTGGTCAGATAGATTAGATAAAGGATAAGAGCTTCAAAGAGATTTACAATTTCTCCCAAAACTCTGAACCTTCAGTGTAACATCATTATCCTATGCATTTATCAGCTCCACTGACCATGTAGGTGCACATTGTGGTACAATTACAGACTGTATTCCATCTGTTTCTCTGTATAATCTGTTAGCCTCCTCTTACCTGTTCTTCAGTTATCAGGATTACCACAGAGCAGAAAGTGTTCACACAGTGTGTTCATCACCACACTGATCCTTGTTGTGGTGGTGTGGCTGGTATGACACAGAGGATATCAGAGAATTTACATTGTGTTGTTGTAGATGGAAAGTCAGAGACATAATGTTGTTGACCAGACAAAACATAAATAGTCTTGTGTTCATACTGTCTGCAATGAAACAGTTTTATTTGCATTTTTCGTACTGTCCCAACTTTTTTTATTTGGAGCTATAGTAGGTATTCAGATTAGATTTAATGTGGATTTGATTGCTAACAACCTTTTATGTTTGAAATAACATGACCAGTTAAAGCAGTGTTCATGTGAAGGCTGAAGATGTATCCATCCATCCATCCATTATCTTATCTGCTAAATCCTGATCAGAGTCGCGATTAGTCCCCTACCACCTCATTGGGTGCAACGCAGGGTACCACAGACTATCCTAGCCAGGCCCAGGACGGGGCACCAATCCAATGCTGGGTGCACACACACATGGTAAATTTAGAGTACCCAATTGACCTGATCTCCATGTTTTTGGACTGTGGGAGGAAACCAAAGACCCTGGAAGGAAACACACAGACATGGGGAGAACATGGAACTCCACTCAGATGGGCACTTGAACCCAAGACCTCAGCGTTGAAAGGCGAACGTGCTAAACACAAAGCCATCCACTGATGATATTTACTACTGAAATATAGGACGTACAGGAAAAAAGTTCAGTGAGTTTATCTAGACCATGTGATTTTCCCTCAGGCGCATATGAGCTGACATGACTAAGCTCATTGTAAATCTAGTGAGTTCACTTTCAGTTGTTTGAGAATAATATTCAATATTAGTCAGGCTCTGTTATATCACTTCATAATGGACAATATCAGGTTCAAAACTGCTCCTGTAATTGTTTAAATACTGAATATGAAGCCAATTTCCTGTAAACTTCCATGATGAGAAGCCTTTTATGATGATTGGAGCTCCTTTTTAGCCATTAACATGTTCATTCCTAATTCCTTTTTATGTTTTAATTGTGATGGTTCAGCACCTGAACTGATCTCTTGTCTTACTTGAGAGCTTATTTTAGAACAAAATAATCCAACAAAGCATTTATGCTGACAAATGCTGGATGTTATTCAATACTTCCATAATTTATTGCACTGCTACTAAATAAAGAGGAATGTCAGGTTTTCATATCTTTCTCCATGAATGAACACATGCTTTTGTAATATTTTGGTAATCTAATGTTCATAATGTTGAATATGTTTTTCCAAACAATCTTCAGCTTATTTGGTTTTATTTTAGCTCTGCTTTGGCCCCATTTGTTTGGGTATGATCTTGCCTTAAACATTACTGTTTAGCCAATCAGCACACACTTGACCCACAGCGTGCAGAATTACACAACACATAGTTGAAATGTGTTTGTCACTGCCTCTGCATGCTATGCACACCCATAAAACCATTATTTGCATCTCAAAATAGATACATTTACATGAATCTGAAGACGAATAAATCACCATAACCCTCTAGAGTAGCTGTTCATGCCAGTATGATCAGATCATGTGGCTGATACAAGATGTAACAAACAAAGCAAGGTTGAGCATATATAAACAGTGCCAGCCAAAAGTTTGGACACACCTTCTGGATATTCAGTGGTTTTTCATGATTTAAAAATGTTATGCATTGTAGATTAATACTAAAGTCATCTAAACTGTGAATAAATACATATGTAATTATTTAGTAAACAAAACAGTGTTAAACAAACCAGAATATGTTTATATTTTACATTCTTCACAGTAGGCACCTCTTGCTTAGATGCAGCTTTCTTGGCATTTTCTCAGTCAGCTTTATGAGGTAGTCACCTGGAATGGCTTTCAGTTAACAGCTGTGCCTTGTCATGAGTTAACGACTTGCATTTCTTGCCTCTTAATGTGTTTGAGACATCAGTTGTGTCTACTTTGAAGAATCTAAAATCTAAAACATATTTTGGTTTGTTTAACACTTTTAAGTTTACTACTTGATTCCTTATGTGTTCATTCATAGTCTGGATGACTTCAGTATTCATTTATAATGTATAAATAATTATAATAATTAAATAATTAAAAACATTGAATGAGTGTCCAAACATTTGACTGGTATCATATTTAAATATTCAAATCTGACCTAATGCTTGTGTGTGTGTGTGTGTGTGTGCGTGTGTGTGTGTGTATCCATTATTTTGATACAGTAGGTCAAAGTGAAAAACATTTGACCGAAAAACTGCAGACATAACAACTGTCCAGAAGACCATCACTGATACCCTCCATAGGATGGGGAAGCCACAAAAGTTCATAGCTAAAGAGACTGGCTGTTCACAGAGTGCTGTGTCCAAGCATATCAATGGAAAGTCTAGTGGAAGGATAAAATGTGGCAGGAAAAGATGCACCAGCAAAAGAGATGACCATGGGTCAAGCCACTTCTGAACCTGAGCCAATGTAGGAAACATCTCAACTGGACCAAGGAGAAGGAGTGCTGGACCATTGGCCAGTGGTCCAAGGTCCTCTTTTCCAATGAAAGCAAAGTGTGCCTTTCATTGGGAATCAAGGTCCAAGGGTTTGGAGGAAGATGGGTGAGGAACAGAACCCAAACTGCTTGAGGTGCAGTGTGAAATATCCACAGTCAGTCATGATTTGGGGTGCAGTGTCTGGGGCAGGTGTTGGTAAGTTCTGCTTTCTTAAATCCAAGGTCACTGCAACAGTCTACCACAATGTTTTAGAGGACTTCATGATTCCTTCTGCTGATGATCTGTATGGAGATGCAGATTTCATCTTCCAGTAGGACCTGGTTCCTGCCCATACCATCACAGTGCTTGACTGGCCAGCCAACTTGCCGGACCTAAACCCTATTGAGAATCTATGGGGTATTCTCCAGAGGAAAATGAGGGCCACCAGACCCAACAACAAAGAAGAGCTGACAGCAAGCATAAAATAAATCTGGGCTTCATTAACTTCCAGGCAATGCCACAGGCTGATTGCCTCAATGCCACGTCTCACCCAACCAAGTATTGAAGATTGACATATCATTTTGAAAGTACCATGTTTGATTGATTTGATGTGATCCTAATTTCTTTTTTTTTCTGCAAAAACTGAGAAGTTGTTTGGGCTGATTTCTCCACAGTATTCCAATTTTTTTGAAATCCTGTTTTCCTGGGTTTTATGAGCTGGAAGCCCAAATTATGTGAAAATGAACAAATACATACTTGAAATTGTTTAAATTGTGGGCCCTGAATCTATAATCTATGAAAGTTTAACTTTTTGAATGGAATTATGGAAATTAATACACTTTTCCATGATATTCTAATTTTTTGGAATGTGTCTATAGGCTGATTTCTACATTACTTATATAAATATTGTTTGTTTAAGTGATAAGCAAAATATCTGTGTTGGCTACAATCAGATGTAAATTTTTGGTTACCCCAATATTCTATATTGGTGCATCGCTAATTAATAATTTTTAACAACCCAAGCAGCTGTGATTCCCAGCCTCTATAACATCAAAAAATCCACCTAACAACTGATCATGAAGGAGCTCACAGTACCTTGGGAAGAACATATAGAGAAAGCCAATGAGAGGAACCACACACCATGTACCAGAGTGTAAAAGGAAAGACTGGCAAACTCGCTGTGAGCCTGTGGATTTGAACTGCTGAGGATTTCCAGCCTGTTCACTCTGCAAAGCTTTTACACTACTGGACATCACCAAGGAGGCAAAAAGGCCATTAAATCTGTTACTGCAGCTGCAGAGAAGGCCACCAGGTGGCTTTGTATCAAGAGGGCACATGCATGGGTGAACACTGCAAACTGGGGTCTGATCAACCCAGGCTGAGGGAGTCTGATGGTGAAAAATTTGAAACACTCATTGACCCCAGGTTACATAACTGTGTAATGTGTCCCAGCAAATCTACAAGATGTATTTGTCATAGGCAGACATGCAACATGATGATAATTTGTGTATAAAAGTTTATATTACATGTAAGCTACTTTAGCCCTGTAGTTCTTTGGCTGATGAGCTACATTTGGGTTGGGGGAGTTAGCGTAAATTAGATTTTACGCTACCATATCACTTTAGAAATGACAGATCATGTATTCTCAATTCTATTTATACACATTGTTGGATGGATGGATCTTCTGGAAGATCACTCTGTTCTGTAATGCCTGACTCACACATAAAGCACATAATTGGCAACACATGGAGGATGAAGTACATGCAAGCTTTAATGTATTTTAAGCTGATCTTATGCAACGAGGTAAGAGTGATTCACCATGATCTTGACTGTAATGGAAGAAGACTTAGATTTATTGGTCAGGAACAGGACATCCTAACATTATTAGTTTATCTGCTGCTATTTTTGTTCAAAGGTTCAAACATTCAGCCCATGTGTGATGAATAATACACTTATTGTTGCCAAAAGACACTTTGGAGTATGCGCAGATTTCACTAACAGTCTAGATAGGCCATTGACCCCAATCTCATTCAGTCACTTTAAGGATTACATCAAGAGCATAATAAAGAATAGAATGGCAGTTATGATGAGTGGTTTGATTGAAGGGGTGGAGTGGGGATTAAATAATATATCTAATGTCTTAAACCTATAATTTATTTCAATAGCCATATTTACTTAAAGCAAACAAACAAAAAAGCAAACATCAACTATAAATAGCTCAAAAACTTAATTTTTAAATATTTATTATTTAATAATAATAATTTATAATTATTATTAAATATAAATACTGTAAATTCCCCAAAATTACATTATTGTGATTTATTGACTCTAGACAGTTTTACTGACCAGTGCTTATTGCTGGTTATTAGACCTGTTTTTATTTTAAAAAATAAAACACAGCAGAGTCTGATGCATGATTCTCTTCACCATGACCGTGTTTGAATTACAGCAACTCAAAAAGCAGAACCAAATACTCCACTTGGGAGGAAGAGGCTCAGATTGTCTACTCCTGTGTTCATTCAGAAACAAAGGTTAACACTTTCCCTGATTGTGATTTGAAGAATGTGTTTATAGATCAAATTAATATATTGATTGAAGTGATATTTTACATGATATCATGTAACAAAATTGAGCAAAGAGCTGATGGATGATGGTTTTTGTCCTTTTTACTTTTTGAAAGGCATCTCCTAATATCCCCCCCAAAATGAATGGTTATGACTGAGGACAGTATAATACAGATAATTCTAGGCTAATAATGATAAAAGTGGACAACATTTAAGTAAGTAATAGATTAATAACAATAATGACAAATAATACAATCATGATGTAATAATAATAAAACATAGACTATATGGGCACCCACTTCAATCTCATAACCAGAGAACATACTGGATTCATAGGAAATGCTGAATAATTGGTAATAATTAATAGTAAATAAATAATGAATACGAATAATAGTAGATGCCAAATAACTGTAGCTGTATATTTATATCTTGAAGTTGAGCATTATTATGTGAATATTTTTTGACATTTCAGAATTATGTAATATACATTGATTGTGTGTTAAGGCAGCTGCAACTCTGCCATTACATAATACATAGAAATTACATAATTATGCAAATACATTCAAACAGTATAGCAAATCCACAGTAATAATGCTGGAATTCCAAGGATTGAAGAGTGTCGCTGTGATGCCAGTTTCTAAAATAAAGGCACGTATTACTGGCATCTTCTATAACAGTTATTGTTTTACATCTGTTCCACAGAGATAACTGCAAATGTAGGGCAGCAGTGATCAGGTGGGTGGCTTACAAACATCATGTGTGAGGCCTCCAGGAGCTGAATCATCTCAGAAAAGCAGAATGCAGGACAGTGGACAGTGTTTAATCTCAATACAGCAGCTCTCTGAATGACTATGTCTCATGACTATTGAGCCTGCCCTGGGCTTTACTTACAATCAGTGTCATTGAAGGAAATGGCAAAGAGCTTAACACACCACAGGAGCATTCAAATTTGAATGGTATAAGCAAAAGACTGAATTAATTTGCTCATATGTACACCAAAGAACCACAACATTAATCCTACAGAACATTAAAAACATATGACTGGTGGAGGTGTGAGTCACATGTGCCAGTCACCAGCAAGTCCTGAGTTCCTGTGGTGAGCATCAAGCACAAAATTCAGATTATCTACCAACGTTTGAAGCTTTAAATAATTTCAAAGCCTAGCAGAACCAAATATTCTAATGGGATTTGTCAACAGGTGTTCTACAGGAGCAGTGGCGTGCACAGACATTTTGGGGGGCAAGTGCTCAGGGGGGAAAAAGGGCAATTTTTAGCGCACGTTGAACACTTCATTATAAAAAAAATTACACAAACATTTGAATGAAATTTGACTTATTTGTAACATTCTCTAAACGTGAGATAATTTCAAACCGACCTCAGTAAAATGTTAATAATAATAATAATAAAAAAATAAAAAAAACGTTTCAAAAGGGCACTTTCGTTGAAAGGGCAGAGTTGGTGGTGCCTTAGCACCACCTGATGTCTATTTCTGCATGCCTATGTACAGGAGTGTTCTCTAAGTCAAGTACCATTACTTGATGGAAGCCTTCAGAGTTTTTCTTAATGGTTAGTAATCAAAGTTAAGTCTAATAAACTTAACAAGATTTGTAGCTAAAGATAGAATTCTAGTACCATACAGTCAGTAATTTAGCTAAAAAGACACAGTAACAGACCATTAGTTGTGGGTTTTGTTGTAGCATATTAAGATGGATAAGGTGGTGATGTCACTAATTTTTGAACTGCAAACTGTCAATGAGCATAAAGCCAGGAGGAGTCAGAAGTAGCGGTGTGGTCTAACACAAAGGTCTTATTGCAAACCTATGACACTGTAAAAGAAAAATTCAAAACGTGGCTGTGATACAAACAGTGACAAAGTTGATAAAAAAAAAAAGACAAACAAGACTGTGACACACTACGGATCCTTTATACAACACATAACTGATGCCGGGATGAGGGACCAGGGCTGTTCAATGACGTGATAGAATGGGGTGGAGACATAATGTGAATGTAAACACACAAAGCATGTGGACAAAGGAAGCCATTGGCAAGAGGGTTTAGCCTCTTCTGGTCTCCCATGTTCTTTGGTAGGTAGCCAGGTTTTCATGCACTACAATAGAAATCACCCAATCACATTCCAAAAACAGCACAAAACTTCTCAATATCTAAAAAAATGTTAATATTTAAGAAAAAAAATCATTTCAAGTCATCTGTCTCAAGTCTAATGTAATTCATGAAAACCAAATCAAAGTCAAGTCTTTTATCAGTTAGTGTTTAATTCTGTCAAGGTCCCAAGCAGTACCTGTTTTTACACATTATTCCTTCAACCAGCAGCAAATATTTAGCACTGGACAAGCATAAGAACCTGAATGACATTGACGGGGGTCAAATTGTGATGGCTAGAGAGTTGGGCCAGAGTATCTGCAAAAGACACAGTATGTGAGATGTTCTTGTTCAGCTGCAGTGTGTACTTACTGACCGTGGTCCAAAGAGAAGCAAACTACCAACTGTCCTCAAAGTGTTGGAGACCTAAGATTCAATGTATGAGGGTAACAAAGGTTTCATTTAGTCAGAACCAAAAGAAGAGTTACTTTGAGCACATAGTCATAGGTATTATTATTGGTCATAGAAATGTTTAGTGCAGTATTGGGCGTCCTGAGAGTATGAAGCTGTGTAACCACTGGTCAGATGGTTTTAGTGCTCTGTGGTAGTAATCTTTTTGTTCTTAGATGTATCAGTTTTATTACTTTTTATTTTGGGGATAAGTATGTTGGCAAAAAAAAAAATCTAAGTTTCATACGATCAGATCTGAACATAAAATTAGCCTTCACATTTTTAACAGACAGTTTTGTTTTACATCAGTAAAATTTTTCACAATATTGAATCAAACTCATGTCTAGTAGGAATGTGGGCAAAACTTTACAATAGGGCTACATCTATTCATTTTAATTAAGAACATAATAAGTATTACAAAATAGTTAACAGAGATATCAGTCATTTTCCATAAAAAGCAGGATTTATGAAAATAGTTTTTTTCTACTTTTTGAAAATAGTTTAAAATCTTAAGAAGCTTAAGAAATTAAGAAATAAAGCTTAAGAATCAGACTATTTTGTTGTCCCTGAATGATTTAAAAACAAATACATGTTACATGGAGGCAGCCTTGTTTAAACAATAGTTTAGTACAGAAACCCTAATTTATCTGGGTGTTAGGTGTCAGTAAAATGATTGTTTTATAGCATTAACAATCACTGATTTTAATTGCTGAGTTTAGACTGTTCCCTTATGTTTGCATAGAAAACTATGATTTTGTATGAGGTGAAAAATGCCCAGATGTGGTTTTACACAACCATTTAAAACCATTTAGAATGATTTTGCTTCTTCTAAAACAAGCTTATAATGTTCAAGCTGTTCTGTTCTGATAGGTTGTTTTGTCACGGAGCTCAACTGAATCAGGGAGATGAGTGCAGGATAACAAGGATTTATTAATAGGGGCAATAAACATAATCCACAAAACAAGCAAAAAGGTCCAATACACAAGAACAGCTAATCAAACAGAAGTGAGATCCAAAAGGGAAGTCAGAGAACAGGCTAGGGTGAAAACCAAGAAGAGCAAACAAATAAACAAGATGAAATAACAACTACAACAGAGGCAAGATATAACAGAACTAGAAATGCAATATAGGAAAAAGAATAGCAGAACAATAGAAAACAACAGACAAATATAAACAGAGACTGGATAAACAGAACTGAAAAAAGTGAACTAACTTGGAATAAACAAACAAGATATAAACCAAGAGTACTGAAACAGAATAACACACAGGAAACAGACAGGAAAAATATGACAGAATGAATAAACTAGAAAATAAGCTCATTATACTCAGAATAGATAATGCTCAGGATTAGAATGGTTTCATGATTGTGTCAAATAACAATGGTGAACAAATTATAAACAGAAATTAGAAGTTTATATGGCCAGGATAATCAGACTAGATGTTATACAGCTGGGCCACATTCAGGAGTCACATGAGAGACCTAACCCCACCGGGGATTCTGGGTAATGTAGTTCTGGAGCTAACATGGAGGATTTTGGGAATCCAAAACTGGTTCATGGTCAGATGAGCCAGGGCTTGTTTAAGCAGGGAGTGTGACAGTTACAGTTGAAATAGTGTGGATGACAGAAAGCAGGTGGGAAAATAAACTATGAACCTTGAGAGCTGAGGAAAAAACTGATAGCAATAATTGATTATTTGAATGGTATACAAGAGAAGTGTGCTATAGAGGAAGTTAGTGATGTTATGAAAAGGATGGTTGATGTGGCAAGTCTAGTTGCTTGACCTCTCATGAGAACATAAACAGTCAATCTCTGTTCTGATTTAATAATTATCAGGAAACATGTAACATTTCTTTATGCTCATTTTTGTTTAGTTTTTTTTCTTTTTTTGATCCAGTGTCAACATGGATGTTTATTTGCTATTGTGGACTGTTTTATCTTTGCTTTGATGTACTCTTCCAGGATTTGTGATGCTGACTTTGCTTTGGTTCCTGAATAGAAAAAGAAACAGCTTTTTTAAAATATGAGGAGAGCTGAGGAAAAACAGAAGAGCTGTTATGAATTGCACAAATTGTGTTGAGTGGATGTTTGCCTGACCTTTTGTGGAAAATGTAATGCAGATGTGAGTCTGGGGTATGTAAAGTTTCAGGGCGGAGTCAAGGCTTTCGGAATTGGTTTGATTCCATAGTCTGAGATGTAAACCCCAGTTACTTTACTCCTTTATTACTTCAGTCCTGTACTGGTTGCAGG
The DNA here is from genome assembly GCA_036984385.1 of Crenuchus spilurus. Classification (NCBI taxonomy): domain Eukaryota; kingdom Metazoa; phylum Chordata; class Actinopteri; order Characiformes; family Crenuchidae; genus Crenuchus; species Crenuchus spilurus. Next base: position 17,593 of record BRDA01090039.1, read on the forward strand.
TGCACTGTCTGTTGTGTAATTATAGTAAACATGAATTTATGAAAATATCAATAGTAACTGTAGACCTCTAAGCGACCTTAGACAAACACATCATTAGATGAATGCAGCAGTTGAGTTACAGTGTGAGAGCTTGATAGCATTAATGTTTGCTTGCAGTGCTGTATTACAGCAGTAATGAGTGGGTTGTGTTAAGCTAGATGTTTTATTAACACTCTATCATCTCTTTACCTGCCTTTCATACAGAGCACTATTACTCTTACAGACTAATAGGCTTCATTTCTCTCTCTCTTTAAGTGTCTCACTGTCCCTCTCAGTCTCTCTTTCCCTCCATATAACTGCCTCTCTATCTCTCTAATACTCTATCTCTCCTCCTATTTCACTGTCTCCATGTCCATCTAACTCTTCCTCTATCCATGGTTTCTCTCTTTCTCTCTCTCTGTCCTCCTTCCCTCCCTCCCCTTTTGTTGATGTTGTCACCCATAGAGTGTATGTGTTACTCAGTGTGACTCACACATGCTAATATTTACCAAAAAAAGAAAAAAGCCCCCAAAACAGCACAGGGGAGTTCAGCATGTGTTCAATATTCATTATTAGCCAATCACAACGCAGAACTTGTACAATAATAGATGTCAGCAGGGACGAAGGACTAGGCAGAAGCTAGTGAATGTAAAGAAGCTCTGTGTGCTCTGAGATACAGTGAGCAGTGTTTTAGATTTTACACAGTTAGACCATATTTAGAATCAGCATTTGCTTCACTTGTGTATTTTTGCTTTTCTCTCTTTCTCTGCCAATACTATGTGGAGGGTCACACAGTGTGACTCAGGCCTGGCTTTATGCAGTGAAGATGCAGGCCTGGAGCGAGAGACTCCCAACAACTTTCAATTTATCCACAACCAGCCATGCGTTGTTATGGCAACCACAGATCCCTTCTGTTTCTGCTTCCACTCAGTGGCCACTTTATTAGAAACACTGTGTCAGAATCCATGAGGATGGGAGGGAGCGTGACCTCTATGGCTGTCATGACGAGGAGCATGGCTATCGATGCCACAGTGGCTGGGGTTAAGACCGTCTCTGCCATTGTCACTATGGGTATGGCAGCTAGCTCCATTGTTGTGGCTCGGGTTGTTTTGATCAGAGGATGGATCCCCTTTGCAACCCTTGTTTCCTTCCAAGGTTTCTTCCTCCAGCCTCGACGGTTAACACTGTTGTCTTTGGCTTGCTCACATCAGGTTTTGCTTTTTGATTTGAATTGTCTGTTGCTAATTATGTAAAGCTGCTTTGTGACATCAGTTGTAAAAAGAACTATACATTTCTTTTATTGACTGATTGATTGATTGATGGGTATGGCGGCTAGCTCCACCACCATAGTTGCCAGCAGCACTGCCATGGTGGCCAGCAGGGTACGAATTATACAATAATTGGTGGGGGGGGGTCAAGTTTTTCTTCATGGTGTAAATGGAAACCAGTACAGCACAGGCACGTGCTTCACTAAACTGAAGTCTTACGATCCTGACAGTGTCTTGCATCCTTACTGTAATGTCTACAGCATGTAAATGATAAATCCATTACATCAGCTAATGTAGCACATACCACACAATAACCTTTATAGTCATAAATATATTATACAGCAAAATCCACAGTTAATCCTGCAAAAACACACACAATGTTATTGGCTGCTATCTTTCATCAGCTTTCTTGCCATTAAAATTAATTAATATTCTGCAGGATCTCTTCCACAGGAATAATTTGTTATTTAATTTTAAATAAATAGAAAATAACAACTGAAAATATATGTCTGTCACCCGTTTGAAGCAACTGGCAAAACAACTATGAGTGTACGACTTAGTATTTTGTTTATAAGGGATTTATTATCAGTCCATCAAACCTTTTTCTTTTTCCCAATCCTTGCAATTCCGCCTCCCGTATTTCCCCATATTCTCTCTCTCTCTCTCTCTCTCTCTCTCTCTCTCTCTCTCTCTCTCTCTCTCTCTCTCTCTCTCTCTCTCTCCTTATATTGTTATGCTCTCTTTGTTGTTATTGTTGTTGTATTCACACTTCCTTAGTGTCGACTTTGTACACGTTTGCCCGCCATGTTGAAGTAATATCCAAGGCAACACCAACTTTTTTGTTGTTTTTTTTGGCGGCTGCGGTAATTTTTAAAAGTAGCCCAAATTGGCGTGATAACCAAGAACCTGGCAACTCTACTTACGAGAAGTGACTGTGACGAATATTGCGACCGTTAGTCAGAGGGAGAGAGAGAGAGAGAAGCAGAGCGAGCAGCAGCAGTGTACATCAGCAACACCAAACCGATTGACAGCTACTTAATCGGGCCATTGGCCGGTTTATGCTACAAATAGACAGTTTCAGGAGTCCATGTACCGATGTATTTACATTGTTTAAGTCAAAATCGGTCTTCCGATTCAAATCGTTTTTTTTACACCCCTAGTGGATTCCCATTTGAATGTTCTGTTCCACCTTAAAAGCACCAAAAATAGTATCTACAGCCTGAAGTCTGTGTATCGCCATAGCAGCATTTAAGGCGGAATGGTAAATTAGCTGCATTTAAGGTGGGATGGCAAATTCATGTGAGTTATTTATGTAAAGAAAAGTGTTTAAAGTGTTATTTAAGAAAGCTTAATAAATAGCAAGCTACTTACATGTCATGCTGTAGCTTGAGCAGCTTGTGCACCTTAATGAAGATGCAAGCCACCTGACCAATAATGAGCCAGGCAGGCAAACAAGAGGAATGGTTACCCACCAAGCACCAGACGTCATATGGACGTTGTTTTTTGGGCTAAATCTGGTCGGTCAGTCGTGGTCTTTATTTAGCCCAAAAATAGACGTTGAAAATTGGGCAGTTTTCAGTCTGTCAGACTTGGACCAAATTTAGCCCAGAAATGGACATTTAATATTTTGCTGTTTTCAGTCAGTCGGATTTAGACCAAATTTAGCCCAAAAATAGACGTTTAATATTTTGCTGTTTTCAATCAATCAGATTTGGACCAAATTTAGCCCAGAAATGGACGTTTGATATTTTGCTGTTTTCAGTCAGTCGGATTTGGCCCAAATTTTGCCCAAAAATAGACGTTTGATATTTTGCTGTTTTCAGTCAGTCGGATTTGGACCAAATTTAGCCCAAAAATAGACGTTTGATATTTTGCTGTTTTCAGTCAGTCGGATTTGGACCAAATTTAGCCCAAAAATAAAGTTTAATATTTAGCTGTTTTCAGTTAGTCAGACTTGGACCAAATTTAGCCCCAAAATAAAGATTAATATTTAGCTGTTTTCAGTCAGTCGGATTTGGACCAAATTTAGCCCCAAAATATAAATTTAATATTGCTGTTTTCAGTCAGATTTGGACCAAACTTAGCCCAAAAATAGAAGTTTAATATTTTGCTGTTTTCAGTCAGTCAATTTGGACCAAACTTAGACCAAAAATAGAATTTTAATATTTTGCTGTTATCAGTCAGTCGGATTTGGACCAAATTTAGCCCAAAAATAAAGTTTAATATTTAGCTGTTTTCAGTCATCGAATTTGGACACAAATTTTGCCCAACATGGTATCTTTCTGACCACATTTAGCCCAAATACAGACAAGAAAATAATATGATTGATGCAATAAGATTAATGCAGAAGTTGTGGGCAGTCCCAAATGAGCCATTCTGAACATAATTACAGCTGTTCAAAACCTTATGTATGTATGTATGTATGTATGTATGTATGTATGTATGTATGTACTGTGACGTCTTTGTGAAGGAGAAACTGTTCGCTTTAGAAATACCGACACCAGCTCCAATAGCAGCAACACAGGCCAGTGAGGGATATACAGCTGGGCCTGAACCCTCACACACACCTCCTATCCATCCGAGCCGTATTTACAGTGAAAGTCTCTGTTTACAGAGAGCGTCCACAGCCCAACCAGCCAGTAGCGCTACAATATGTTTAAATACTATACAGATCACTTGTGATGTCACTGCTCTTTCACATTTATCTGTATTTTCCTCCTGTTTTATCACACACACACACACACACACACACACAAAATGAATTTGGGGTGATAGCAGTGTAGAACTGCCAGAGTGACTTGTGACTGATGGGTCACTAAAAATTCAGAAGTCAAAGCTTGCAGGTGATTCAGCGAGGAGGAGGAGGGCGGGGCAAGTAGGAGGAAGGCGGGCGCTTGTTTTGAAAAACTGACAAGATTAATGGACGAGATAATGGACAACACTAACGTACATTAGATAGAAACAACCGACACACTTGAACTGGTAAGTGAAATAATAATTTATATTTAAAAAACCCCAGAAATGTTTGTTTGACTTAATTTTAATGAAACTAATCATTTACAAGGTTAAGTTTCCCTTAGAAATCCTCACACAAAATTAGCTTGTCAGTGTTAGCCTAGCTAGCATGTTGTAGTGGAGCAGCTGAGTTAAACACTTTTCTGAGGCTCAAACTGGGTTTGTAATGTGAATTGGTCTGTTTGGATGGCACAGACAGGTGGTGCGTGTTGTTTTTTTGTATGGTAACATTAAGCTGAAGCTAGGTTTCCCTTAGAAATCCTCACACAAAACTGTTGTATTCCTAACTGATGCATTACAGCAGGTGCTTGTTTGTTGTGGTACAATATTTAAAATTCACCGGTGGTCCTGCACTGTACAGTGGTGGCTAT
>BRDA01090040.1:0-12411 GCA_036984385.1 Crenuchus spilurus
TCAGAGTGAGAGAGAGTCAGAGGGAGACAGTGAGAGAGAGTCAGAGTGAGAGAGAGTCAGAGGGAAACAGAGTGAGAGAGAGTCAGAGTGAGACAGAGTGAGAGAGAGTCAGAGTGAGACACAGAGAAAGTCAGACAGAAAGTCAGAGAGTTAGTGAGAGTCTGAGGGAGTGAGAAAGAGTCAGGAGGAGAGAGACTGTCAGAGAAAGTCAGAGACAGAAGATTGAGAATGAGGCAGAGTCAAAGTAGACAGTCAGAGAGTGAGATTAAAACAGAGAGTGAGATTAAAACAGAGAGTGAGATTGAGTCAGAGGGAAACAGAGAGAAAGTGACACAGTCAGAGGGAGCAGGTCAGTCAGAGAGAGTCAGAGTGAGAGAGTCAAAGGAGACAGAGAGAATTATTGAGAGTCTGAGAGAGATTGAGTTAGAGGAGAGAGTGAGAGAATCAGAGAGACAGAGAAAGTTCGCGAAAGAGTCAGTGGGAGACACCGAGAGAGTGAGAGGGAGACAGAGTCAGAGGAGGCAGAGATAACTAGTGAGAGTCAGAGGGAGTCAGAGTGAGACTGTAAAAGAGTCAGAGTGAGACAGAGTCAGAGGGAGCAGGTCAGTCAGAGAGAGTCAGATTGAGAGACAGTGTGAGACAGAACATTAGTGAGAGTCAAAGAGATGATGCAGCTGGACTGTATCTACAGTATGAGACACTCCTGTCTGCAGCAGAACCTGAACACTCAGTCATTGTAAAGTGAAATGCATTTATACCGACTTAATAGTTCAGCTTAGTTCAGTCATTCTCTAAGCAGTAAACGTTTAAGATTAAACCTGGCAGGACCAAGCTTTAAAATCTCAGAGCTAAAATCTCACAGCTGGAAATTATGCCTGCTCACATTTACTCATTTGAAGTTTTACTTAATTTTCTTTTTTCGGGACATGCAGGGTGTGATCTGCCAGGTCCTACACTGCACTGGAACAAACCTGAAGTGCACATTTTGAGACACATTGGAAGTAATATGAAAAAAACTCACTGAGCATTTTAGACAGTATATAAAAGAAAGAGTCTGGGTTTAATGCTGCTGCAGATGCTCTATCTTCTATGGTAGAAGGGTGAGGACAGTATTACTGTGGTCCAGTTTTGGCATCTCCCACAAAACTCAGCAGAATAGGATTATAAATACACAAGAATAGTATATATAAGTCCATAAACAACCTAAACAAACATTAAACAACACTACAATAGGAGATATTTAAGCAATAATACACAAAAGCCATAAGGTGAGATATTAGCACTGGTGTGCTACAGTCATAGTGCCAAATATCAGTACACCAGGACCAGTATCTCATGTTTAAAGCACAGCCCTCGAGTGCATTATTGTAATTATACCACAGTTCTGTTATCACTGTTAATTGTTAGTTCTTAAGATAAAGAGGACAGAAAAAAAGTGCACATTCCAGGAGAGTAGAGTTCCTCGATCAGACACTCTGCTAAAACATCATTATAGACTGTGTGCATTAATCATAAAAGCCAAGGAACATCATTTCCCAATAACCGATCCAGGGGTTGTTGCTAGATTACGTGTATGTGGCGGAGTAATACTTAAAGAGCTTTGGTCAAAGTGTTTTATCCCCAATACCAGCACTCCTAGAACATCTCTCAGCCAATCACATTGCGGGGTATAATAGTCCTTTGGTATAATAGTCCACAAACAACCTATACAAACAATATTCAACAGCAGAACAGGAGATATTGTGTAAACATTGTTCAACTAGAGTACATCTATGAAAAATGTCACATTTTTTAGGTACCTCTTTTGAGCAGTAGTGTATATTCAGCTGCTGATGCAATGCAGGTCTGAACACTACTGATCACAAACTATCTACCATCACAAAAACGTCTATAACGTCTTGTTGGGCAGAATAGTGATAGATATTTCTGACACACAGCAGACAAACTAGGCACATAAGGGATGGCAGGGATGTATGTGTGTGTGTGTGTGTGTGTGTTATCTGTGAGCTCATGGAGCAGCTCTGAGACCCAGACTCCCCCTGCAGTGCAGGTCGATATGAGTGACGTGGGGATGTACCCGGCGTGATGGAAACTATCGCTTCACAACCAGACAGAACACATGGCCCAGAAACACCCACATCACAGTATGATCCTGACTGTAACTCCAGCACATGTCAGCTCAGGGTCAGAGGGCACTCTGCTGGGACACATATGGGGTGTATGTCCTGAATAAGTCCTAAAGAAAGAGGTCAACTCAGGACATCCATGACGATCTATACAGTAAAAATCAATGCTATCATACTGTTAACATCACTGCAGCCTCAAACACACCTCTGAAATGATAACAGGAGGACAAAATGTTAACTATAATCTGATAAATAGCTCGATTGTACATTTTCAGAATAAAAAAGACCATCACTGGGTTGGAACCCACAAGCGTACGGCTTCAGTATCTTTAATTAGGGAACTGTACTAGACTGTGTTGTAGTTCATTAAACACTATTCATCATTAGATTGGAAATATTTATCCATAAGCAACCTCCTACAGTAAGAGCTGTTAGTCCATAAATAACCTCAGTATACAATCTACACTGCAGAACAGAAGATATTAGTCCATAAACAGCCTCAATAAACACTATAATGAATTAGAATAGAAGATATAAGTAAATAAGCAACTTCAGTAAACATCATGCACACTAGAACAGTATATATTAGTCCAGATACAACCTCAATATACACTATTAATCATTAACATAGACAACATTAGTGCACAACCTTCAAACACTATTCACTAGAATAGAGGATATTTGTCCATAAATAACCTTAAAAACACTCTGTGCAGTGGGAGATATCAGTCCATAAACAACCTCAAAAAAATCTACACCAGAATAGGACATTTATCCATAAACAACCTCAAAAAACAAACAATCTATACGCTAGAACAGGAGATACTGGTCCACAGTGAACCTCAGTACACACTCTGTACTACAGAAGAAATCTGTCCATAAATGCTCTACACACCACAGTAGGAGATATTAGGCAGGTACAGAAGCTGTGTTTATTGTCTCCCACCCTGTTCTGTAGAGGAGTTCACAGGACACACAGTGCGTCAGTGGAAAATCTGAAGGACTTTTTTGGTGCGGGTGCAGCATGTTTTCCCAAAGCCTGTTCCATGTCCAGCCTCGATCCAAACAAGAACCGCCATTTCCATCACACCTCTGTTAAAGGCCATAGTACCAACAAAATCTGAACCTACCTTCAGAAGACGTAGTTCCTTCAGGGAGCACAACAGACTGCCTGTAAAAAAATAAAGAGAAACATTAGAGGAGTTCTGGAACCATAAAGCTGAACATTTCAGCACCCCCTGATTCCATAGTATGCACTGCAATACTGGAGTTTGGAGCAGAGGAACTACATTCAGATCCATCCAGTACATCTGAAATGAGATGGAGCAGCATTAACTACTCATCCATCACTAATGATCGTGGCTGAATACGATCAAATCCTCGCAGCGAAGAAACAGAGACGAACGTCTTTTTTGTAGCAGTAATATAATTACTGTACAACTCAAACAGTCCTGCAGAACAAAGAGCCCACACTGCAGCACTGAGCATAAATGCAGCCCTACACAGCAGTCTACACGCAGAGTGAGGAATCCATTTAGACTGCAGGTGTGATGAGGACTCTCTCCCTCTCATTACACCAGCCATATTAATCAGCTAAAGCTGTAATTATGCTACCTCCAATGTGTAATCTGATTGCTGAATGCTGTGATGAAATCCATGCACCAGTGCTGCGCTTAGGGATGCAGGGAGGAACAGGAATTCAGCTTAAATAAACACACGTTTCTGATTACAAACAAACAGGCGTGAACGCTGCCAATCTGAAGCGATTCTGCACGCTGGCATAAAGAGCACGACTGGCACTATTCTGCATGAGTGAGCGGCCAGAGAAGTTCAAAGCAGGTGATGAAAATAGCTCCATTATGTAGATGCACAAAACGCAGAGAGGAGTAAGCAGTACGTGCAACAACCTGGAGAGGAATGAATCCTGGACTTATTTTCTGTTTTTAATTCTAGTGCCAGCTTAAAACATTAGTGCTGTATCATTTAACGCTCTGCAGTCTGAGGGTGTTTCAGACACTGTAGTCTGACATTCCTTTACCTTTTAACAATTTACACACATCTAAATTTATTTGTTTACAATAGTGTTACACAGGCTTTTGTTCAGCACAAACTCAGCAACAACAGTGTCAGAACAGTAAGAGTGACATAAATGTATATTCTGATTAAATCTGCTCTAAACTTAGACTTTACAAAAACCTGTTTTCAGATGTGCTGATATATTGTGATAAACACTCTAAACATTTCTAGTCAAGACTTTTGAGCTCAGAACTGAATAAACAGAGGTGTTGCTACACACTGCTCATTACAGTGTTTAGACATTGTATGTGGTTTTATTTCTAAAGCTTAACGATTGTGTTTCACTCATTCAGTGATTCTTAGATTGAATATTTATGAAGAGAGAGCTCTTTGTTCAGGTTCACATTCCATGATGTCTGGAATTACCATGACATTATCATATGAATGACAGAGTCATTAAGTGAGGAAAAATGTGCAACTGTCTGACTAACCGAAAAACATGTCTCTGCTTATTTACGCTCCTCTTACAAATATTTAAAAATGTACTTAGATTATATTTATATATATGAAAAGTAGACTCTTTAAGGTTTGCTCTTTAAGGTAAAATCTCAGAGTTATTTAAGTGTTTGCAGAATTTCTTTAATATGCCGCCGATGGGAGTGCGGCCTCCAGAAGGTTAATTGGGATTTTTTTGTGCAATCTCACAATACTGAAAACATCAATACAATACTCAGACTATAAACTAAAAAAACACTCAACATTATCTTCAACACCAAATGTTTATAACATGTCTAACATGTCTGTTTTGTAACTCAAAAACGTCTGCAACTCACTTGTGTTCAAAAGTATTGAAAGCTAGACTATAGAACTGATTACCAAATTAACTGTACTAGTGAGTAACATTACTGATCCCCGACATGGCAGGTGTGGCATCAATCCCTGGTTCAGGCAATCATACAAAACATGTCCTTGGGCAAGACTCCTAACACAACATTCATCTATAAATGCAACATGACTGCAAGTCCTCTGGATAAGAGCATCTGTTACATGTATAAATGTAAAAGTAAACTGCACACACAGAGCAAAGGGAAGCCAGTGGAGCCTTTAGGGCTTAGGTGCCTGAATGGCACTACAGTCGTGGACAAGCAGAGTTGGTGTTTGAACTCCAAACCTGCAATTAGTGGACAACCAGCTTTACCACCACAGCCATCACCACCCTTGGCATACGGCCTCAACATAATCTAGACTTAGATGTGCTACCAGTGCACCACAAGGTCTCTTTTTATATACTAAATGCATTTTTCTTTACATGGCCCTTTTCCAACCTCTCTTTGTCCCATAGAATTACACTGGCTACTTTAGCTAACTGTCCACTTTAGAGGTGTAGTCGATCAGTCAAGATGTCACACATTTTGTTTATTAAGTTTGGAACTGCAAGGCAAACAAAGCTAATTAAGTAATAATACACGAGTGCTATAGCTGGTGTGCTGGTTATAGGGCCAAAGATCAGTACACCAGTACCAATGTCTCACGTTGTAGCACAGCCCTCGAATGTGTTACTGTGATTATACCCCAGTTCTGTTAGCACTGTTTATTATTAAATTTTAATATAAAGAGGACAGGAAAAAACTAAACTGAAAAATGTGTGTTTATCAATATTGCGTGAGATAAAGTACAGTGGTAACCCTACTTACGAGCATCCCTACTAACGAGTATTATAGGTAACGAGTCGAGATCTCAGAATATTTTTGTTCCAGGTAACGAGTAAAATTCCAAGTAACGAGTAGCCTAAATTAGTTCAACTATGCCAACCGCTAGGGGCGCGGCGGTCGTAGCATCTCCTAGATGCTAGCGTAGAAGAAAAGGTCAGTCAATACCTTTGACCGCTGTCCAGTGAAAGTGAAAGTGACGCTAAGGTATCAAAAGGCAGTGAACAAGAAAGTTTTACTTTTACTTTTCATATAATAAGTGTAACCATGCCATACACGTACGCCCGTCCTCCTGTCCTCCTTACCGCCAGCCTATACGAGCACCATCGGTCTCCCTCTCCTAAGCGGCCAGCCTACACGAGCGCCGTCGTCGTCTCGTTTATGTTTTAAAAACCCATATAAACACATTATTTGCATATTAAAGTATACTGTATATTGGCCGGCTGACACAGATTAATCAGTTTTACATGTATTCTTATGGGGAAAATGCATCCAGCTAACGAGCAAACCAGCTAACGAGCTCGGCTCCTGCACGGATTAAACTTGTAAGTAGGGTCACAACTGTAGTTCCTCTATCAGACACACTCTAAAACATTATCATCTGACTGTACATAATACATTATACTGGAGGAACATCATGTCCCAATAACTGTTTATTATACAGACAATAAACACAGATATATTGATGTCTCAGATGGTGTTTGCTGATGTAAACTATGAGTCATTAAACATCAGTCACAGCTGATCAGAAGTTCATTTTAAACTAAAACTGACTTCTTTATTGCTGTTCAAATGAGCTGTAAATACATTAACAGTCCAGTTATTTTCTTTGTGTTTCCACTGCAGTCAAAAGCTGATTAGGTGGGGGGGGGCTGGGGTCATTGCTAGGTTACGTCTATGTGGAGGAGTAATACTTAAAGAGCTTCAGTGGGAGTGATGTTATTGTTAACATCAGCACTTATATAACCCGTCTCAGCCAATCAGACTGTATAATCAGTAATGACTAGAACTGTTGATTGACTACATCTGGGGTAAATGTAGTTTTTGTACTGAACCCCACTCATTTAAACCTTATGTACAATATATAGTTTTAAATATATAATACTGGAGCTTTTGTAACTTTATGTCTAATATTTAATTTTTCAATTGTTTCTTGTCAATTAACCCATTTAGTCATTCAAGCTCTGAAGATGAAAACGCACTATACATTCACCAAGAAAGGAAGCTTATAGGGGTGTAAAAAATAACCGGAATTTGAACCGGAAGTCCGGTTTTGACTTAAACGATGTGAATACATCGGTACATAGACCCCTGAATCGGTCTATTTGTAGCATAAACCGGCTGATGGCCCGATTAAATAGCTGTCAATCAATTCGGTGTTGCTGATGTGCGCTGCTGCTCTCTCGCTCTCTCTCTCTGTCTGTCTCTCTCTGTCTGTCTCTCTCTCTCTCTCTCTGTCTCTCTCTCTGTCTGATATTCGTCACAGTCACGTCTCGTCACAGCAGAGTTGTCAGGATCGCAATTTTCACGCCGAATTGGGTTTGTTTGAAAATCCAGTCGTGGGTGAAAATTCAATGGTGGCGCAGTGCCTTTTTTTGGGCTACCTTTTAAAAATGACCACGGCCGACAAATAAACAACAAAAAAGTGGGTGTTGCCTAAGATATTACTTCAACACGGCGGGCAAACATGTATAAGTCGACAATTAAGTAAGTTTTAATACAACAATAACAACGAAGAGAACATAATATAAGGAAAGATAGCCTGAGAGAGAGAGAGAAAGAAGGAAGAGAGAGAGAGAGTCGTACACTCATAGTTGTTTGCCATTTGCTTCAAAGGTGTGACAGACATATTTTGGGCTAGTTTAAGCTTCTGAAGGGCAGGTTTTAGACTGACTTTGGGCTGGATATTTTTGTTGGACCTGGCAACCCTGCGTCACAGTCAAGTTCGGTTTTTACATGAAGAACATAAAACTAGACAAAACCGTTGCTGTTTGCAAAGAATGCAAAGTCGCATTCAAGTACACAGGTATTACAACAAACCTCACCACTCATTTGGTGAGACGACATGGTGAAAGTAGCAATGAGGACGCTAGCACTGCTAGCCCAAAGACACGGCAGGAGAAAAACACAAAAAAACAGGACTTCTTCAGCCAAAACTCGACCACAACTCAGCTACAGACAAAGTAATAACGGCTTCAATACCCGGTTCATTGTCAAAGACTTAAGACCATACTGTGTGGTGGAGAATGAGGGCTTTCGGGACTTGGAGCCCCGGTACCACATCCCAACACGACAGTATTTTACTGATTCTGAATTCACATGCCAAATACAACTATACTAGTTCTCTAGTACAGTGGTAACCCTACTTACGAGTTTAATCCGTGCAGGAGCTGAGCTCGTTAGCTGGTTTGCTCGTTAGCTGGTTTGCTCGTTAAGCTGGTTTGCTCGTTAAGCTGGATGCATTTTCCCCATAAGAATACATGTAAAACTGATTAATCCGTGTCAGCCGGCCAATATACAGTATACTTTAATATGTAAATAATGTGTTTATATGGGTTTTTAAAACATAAACGAGACGACAACGGTGCTCGTGTAGGCTGGAGGCTAAGGAGGACAGGAGGACAGAAAAGTTCATTAAAGGCCTTTGTGTCACCATACTTCTGATCAACATACACTACAGTACTGGTTTGAAACTGGGGCTACAAGGAGGAAACTAAGTGCCAGTGTGTAGATGCCCATGGCATAATGGTGATGGCATCCACACAAACACGGTCATATGCTTCCTATACTGACAGCCAGCTGGCTGCCCTCATGCCTTTCACACACACATGAACATGTTACATGCATGTGCCACATACATTAACCCCACTGCTGCGAGCGCTGCATTCAGCAGTACAGCTGCGCTCACGAGCCAGCGGGCACAAATCAAGCAGCTCTTCTTCCTCCACCTGAGCTGCTTCTTCAAAAGCAGAAGAAAGCAGCGACCTACATTCCTTTAGTGTGTCACTTGATCACGTCTGAATATGTTCATTAGATCACCCTGCAGCATCTGTGGCTGAATTTTCCAAATGATTTAGCTTGACTGAAAAGACAAATGAGACTGCGGGGTAATGATCAGGAGCTCCACTGTACTCGAGACCTCAGATCCTTGTTCAGAATGCTGAAAGAAGTCTGTTATATTTAAGGACCACGTTCACTCAGTGCAGGAAACCCAAACACTGAATGTTTTCTCTGCCTACAGAGATCAAATGAATGGATATGAAGTATATGACAGTTACCTTCAGAATTTAATTATGAACACAAACCTTTTCACATACATATACATACATTATCACACCTGCTTAATTCTTCTTCTTTTTTACCCTTCCCAATGTAGCAGTAGCCAATTAGCCCATCCCATCCATTAGGACTCTCCCCATCACTTTGCACTGTCCCTGACTGTAGGAGGGTGAAGACAAACATGCCTCCTTCACTGTGTGTGATGCAGCCACAGCCTCTTTTCAAACTTCCGCTGATACACCGTCACTGAGGAGCCAACGCGCTCAGAGGAAAGCGCAGGATTCCCAGCTCCAAATGGACCAATCAGTAGACGCCTGAGCCAGCGTGAGTGATAGGGAGAGAGTGAGAGCGCCATCTACCCGCCCAGAGAGAGCACTGCCCATTTTTGCTCTCTTGGGCCCCGGCTGTTGATGGCAAACAGCATGACCGGGATTCAAACTCGCGATCCTGTTGATCATAGTGTCAGCATCTTAGCCTGCTAAGCCACTGGGGGCTTAATTCCTGCTAACACCCGCTTAATTCTTATCAGCGTCGTGGTTAGTCCCCTACCCCCACACTGGGTGCAGGGCAGGGCATTACACTATACCAACTAAGCCCAGGAGAGAACATCAATCCATTGCTGGGTGGACACACGCACACACACTGACAATCTAGAGTACCCAATTCACCTGATCTCCATGTTTTTGGACTGTGGGAGGAAACCGGAGTCCCCGGAGGGACCCGGACATGCGGAGAACATGGAAACTCGAACCCAAGACCTCAGTGCTCAGAGGTGATCGTGCTAACCTCTAAGCCCAACGTTTTCACAATATTCTAATTTTCGGATGCACTCGTACAGTCAGGGTGGTTAGCACGTTCACCTCTGAGCAATGAGGTCTTGGGATCGAGTCACCAACTGGGTGGAGTTTCAATGTTCTCCCCGTGTCTTCATGGGTTTTCTTTGGGGACTCCGGTTTCCAGTCCAAAAATATGAAGCTCAGGTGAACTGGGTACTCTAAATGGTCTGTTTTTCGTTTGTGTGTGTACCCAGCGATAGATTGGCGCCCTGTCCTGGGCTAAGACAAGATAGTGTAATGCACTTCAACCAGTGATGAGGTAGCGTACTAACTGCAACCCTGATCAGGATTCAGAGGATGGGATAATGGACAGATGGATAGTACAGTCAGACAGGACCAATGACACTCTCCTGGACTCTGGATCATCAGATTTAAAGATGTGGACAAAGGACTGAAACTGTAGACAGTCACACTTGGGAGTCTCTGCTGAAACACATAGTTGTTCAATGTGTTTTAAGTAGTGACATTATCTATAATACACATCAGACCCCCCTACCTCTCACAGCTCCAGTGGATTCATAGCCTGTACATCCTGATAAGGTTGAAAAACAAAAGCACCGCATGTAAACGATACTGTTTAAGTCATCAGCTGTACAGAGCTCAGATAAAGAACAGTGTGCAGAGCTGATGTTCTCTTGGTGAAACTCTGCAAAAACAGACAGAATTTACTTCACTATTGCCGACTCGGCCAAATGAGACCACTGTTACTACAGTTGCCAGCTCAGGAAGCTTCTACCCAAAGCACACGAGGCTTTGATATGATCTGCAACCTCTCCGGTTCCTACACTTTCATTAATTTGACCGAAAATAAAGGAAACACAAAACCACATTTTTGATTTTCAAAGGCAATCGTCCATCACGCAGACCTGAAGTCAGCCAGAGTGGCCTCAAACCTCCGCCTAAATCACACTCGTCTACATAACCGGAGATCTTGACCTTACATGAGCAGAGCCAGAGAGAGAGAGAGAGAGAGAGAGAGTTCTGCCTTAGAACTGACCCAATCCTCCAAGGCTTCACCACGCTCGGCATTATGGGAGGAGACAGACGGTCTTCTGCTCTCAGAGTCTCAGTGGCTACTTTCCCTGAAAGGCCAATCCCCACTGACGACACACACACGTCAACATCTCAATGAAGCCAGCACTGAGGCCTCAAGCCTCTGAGAGGCCATTCATGCAAGAGGACACACACACACACACACACACACACACACACACACACAGAATGTGCAGAGCTAATCAAGTATTCATGTACAAACACTGAAAGCATTATTCAGGTGTATGTTACATCACACACTTGTCTCAAAGCTGTTATGTCATACATACAGTTGAGGGCAAAAGTTTGAGTAACCCTGTAAATTACATGCTGTAAGTATACACCTACATGGTTATCTACATAACTGTCTGCACTGAACAAACGGGGCATTTTAAAGTAGACAGTGCTACATCAAAGCACAGAATAAAAATGTTCATACTGCATGACTTTAAAAGTCAAACTCATTTTATATTCATTACATGTAAACATTACAGCCTTTTTTCTTCTTTACTGTTACGACTCATTAAAAATCAGAAATCTACCATCTCAAATGTTTTCTTTTATGGCCACATTCTTCATGATATTCTAATTTTTGGAGAGTTTTGGAGAATTATTCACAGTCCACAGACCTTGGTCTGAAAACATGCTCAGCTGTTCAGAACTGGGCTCCCATTAATGCACAATAAGAGGACCCATTAGAATTAAGACCACCCCCCATCTGAGAGCAAAAATTGGCAGTGCTCTCTCTGGCTGGGTAGATGGTCCATCACTTTCACACTGCAATGTCCACTGGCTCAGGTGTCTACCATTCAAAACCAGAGATTAGAGAACCTCAGAGCACGTTGATTCCACAGTGACAGTGTATCAAGCGGTAGTTCAAAAAGAGGTGGTGGCTGTATCACACGCAGCGGAGCAGGCATGTGCATGTCTTCACCCTCCCAGAGTCAGGGACAGTGCAAAGTGATGGGGAGAGCCACTAATGGGTTGTGTTCATTGGCGACAACCACACTGGGAAAGTGAGAAAACTGGCAAAAAAAAATAAAAAATGAAACAGGAAAATTGTCTATAATTCTGATCAAAATAAACACAATCTACAAAGAATACACACTAATAAGTGTTTTTCTTGTTTTGTGAGCACATCAACATACAAATATGTTATTAAATATGTGGGTTAAATTTTCTCAGGGTGGCTAAAACATGCACTGTACACTGATTATACAGTCAGATCACAGGTCTCAATATGATCAGATGGTCACTGAAAAGAGAACAAAAGACTCCTCAGTTCTTCTTGGTGGTAGCCTCTCCTCTTCTGAGGCTGTTAAAGCTCATTCTCTGTAACAGCAGGACGGCACTTTTAAAAGACCTCGGCCTCTTATCTTTTCAGCAGAAATGGATTCACAAAACATATGCAAT
>BRDA01090048.1:0-15462 GCA_036984385.1 Crenuchus spilurus
AATAAAATTTTGACATTTGCCATCTCCACATAATTGCATTCAGTTTTTATTCACAATTTGTATAGCGTCCCAACTTTTTTGGAATCCGGTTTGTAAATATTCACCCTTATGGACACTTCATTTATCATACTAATCTTAATTTAAAGTAGCGAAGCTCCCATTCACTCTTATTTAAGATTAGTGATGTGGACAAACGCAGACAATCAGCCGAGATGTCCAAATGTAGCTTCTTTAGTTTAGAAGTGGAGTTAGAAGTATAGTCACCTAAACAGCCCAGTCATTTAAGTAAAACCACCACAAACCTCATTCAGAGGTTTAGGACACAGCATGAGTCCATCTTTGCAGAGTTATTTCTATACATAGACCTGAAGCAGCATCCAGAAAAAAGGCCATTTTTATAGCTATTTCCACTCAAAAGGAAAATACTTCAAAATAAAAGTCAAATTTCCTCTTCATTAGTCTGCAGTGTTTGGCTAAATAATACATAAAAACATGTTTTCTCAAGTTCTTGTGTCTACTGTTCTCCACAAGGAGAACTCCCACTCATGACTTAACCAGCAAGCTGACCAATGATCTGGCTCTTTTTTGGGACTCTCTCTTAACATTTACATTTAAAATCTTCCGTTAAACATAGAAACCTGACTTTTCCAGGAGAAAGGGGCAATCTCGAACCTTTAAGAGAATTTTTGTGGACACCTGTTCTAATGAATGCATTCGGCTACTTTAAGCTGAACCCACTGCTCACTGGGGAAGCCATGGCCTGGCAGGGCCAGCCTGGGGCACCAGGCCTGGAGGTTAAGCATCAGGGTTTTTACAGATCGTACTTTCGGACGAGAATGTAATCATGGCTACTATGTACTGTACACGGCAATCGGACAGTAATTGTACCCGGAATGGTCTTAACTGGACTAGTCCATTCCAATTTTAGGAGATATTCTATTCTGATCAAACTATTATTCGAACTATTAACAGAGTATCAGGCTTTTTTTAATCCCCTTGATTTTGGAAGAAACAATGAATGAGTGACCGGATGGTCACCGGTTTGATCCCCACGCAGGTCAAGACTGAAGAGTCCTTGACAGGGTTCGTACTAGAGGTGGGTGGATCGATACAAAATATCGATAATATCGATACCAACGCTGGTATTGAACAATACTTGTGTAAAAAGATCGAAACTCAAGCTTTTTTTTCTCCGGCACGAACTGACTGCTGCGCACGCAGATTCATCAAAGTCTCCTCTCCGTAAGAGCAGCGCAGTGCTGGGTCACACAGCACGAAGCAGCGCAGCCTCCCACGTTGCTCCTCCCCCCTCTCGTCTTGTGTTGTTGCACCATCACATGGCTCAGCAGCGCCAGCCAAACAGCCATACAGGGCTCAGCCTGGCCCGCCCACTCAGCGCTCTCCTCCAAGATTGTTTTAATTAGCTTTAAGTTATATTTTTTACGCTTTATTTAAGAAAAAATGTAGGGAAGTTAACTGAAAGGAAGAAATTCCTCCTTTTTTGTATTTTATTGTATTGTTTGACTTGAAAAACAGAATAAGTTTGAAACTGTTTACAGTATTTGTTGTATTGTGGTTTGTCAGCCCTCTACCTCAGGAGATTTTGATTTAAGTTGTGTTGAGTGATATTTTTTACAATCTGTTTATTTAATAAAAAAAAACAGAATTGTGAAATTCTTATTTTTTATTTTTCCTAAGAACAATTCTATTTGAAAAAAGAAACAAAGAAAGAAAGAACTAGAAAAGATGTCCAGTGAGGGGAGAATTTTTATTTTATTTTATTTTTTTATTGTGGTTTCTCATTTTCTACCTCAAAAATATTTATTATCCTAATGTTAAGGCAAACTTTGTTTTGTTACTGTTATTGTTTCTAAACAAAAATGTTGATTGTGATAAAGTATTTTGTCACCTACAATGTTTGGTGAAATTCTATCCTTTGGATCTATGAAGCTTAAACATTAAAAAGTATCAGTATCTATATCGGCAGTACTGGCCCTGTATTTACTTGGTATCGGATCGATACCAAAATTCCTGGTATCGCCCACCTCTAGTTCGTACGGGTGCTTAAAATCCTGGAAAATGCTTGAATTTTAATGTTCTGTTTTCCAGGCCTGGAAAGTTCTGGAATTTTGGAGAAAGTGCTTGAAAATGCTTGAAATTCTAATCGCTTTTACCTTACAATAAATAACTATCTGATGAAATAAGTTCATCAAAATCTGATGAAAAGACAAATATAATACCATCTCTTGCAGTGTGACAAAAAGCAAAACAATAATTTTGAGTGTATGTATGTATAAATGCTCTCAACTCACCCCCAAATTTGACATACTACAGTAACTGCTCAATCAAATGAATAAGATAAACATGTGGTGAAGAACATTGGTATTTAAATTGTGTGAAACTGACACCAATGAATCCATCATTATTATCATTCCTGCTATTTACTTACTTAGAATTATTGTTTTTCTCAGTAGCATAGCATGAAGTGTGGAGAATAGTTTTGCGATATATATTTATTATTGCAGAATTGCAGTTTTGAGATCATCGTTATCATTAATTTACCACAGCTGAAAGGTGCTGGAAAAACTTGAAAATGGGCCTTGAAAGTGCTTGAATTTTACCTTGTAAAAGGTGTACAAACCCTGCCTTGAGCAAAGCATCTAACCCCCAACTGCTCCCTAGGTGTCATGGATAGGGCTGCCTACTGCTAGTGTGTGTGTGTTTGTGTGTGTGAGTTTCACTGCACTGATTGGTAAAGTGCGGAGGTCAAATTTCCCCATTAAGGGATTCTAAAATAAACATATCAGGATTTTTTTCCATCTTCCAGCTCTGATCTGTCACTAATTACAGCTCTGCTGTGCCCAAAGGTGCGCAGTGGTACTGAAAAGCTGCCCAATACAATTACAAACTGCTTGTTTAGAGTTTAGAGTCCAAATGCCTCAGGTAGTCCAAGTGGTGTGATTGATGGTCACCCCAGTACACACGCTGCCAACACACACATTCCTAACACACACACTCCCATCCAGAGCGAGGCACAGCCGGTGCCGTGACAACCAGGGTCATCGCCCCACACAGCCAGACGAACACCGAGGGGAGCGTCTCTACCAGCTCCAGAGTTACTGTGGCAACTGACCACCTGGCAACCGTTGCTGAGCAGGCAGAAAAGCGGGCGGAGTCACCTGCGCCTCCAGGTGAGCTGCCGTCCCAGACCCCCCGTCCAGACACTCATGATGAATACCACACACGCCTCCCTCCAAACCACACATTAATAATTTGGGGCTGTCTGCTCGGGGGAGGAGACGTTTCTCATGTAAAAGCTGAAGCTCCTATAAGAGGAGGTGGGCCTGGACGCTAAACCCATAACGATAATGATCTAGCTCACATATGATCAATGCTGAGAGACTACACACATCCAGAACACGGAGAACAGATGCTGCTTCAGTACTCAAGGTGGCACTATGTTTTCTCCTCTCTAGATAAGGAGGCAGAAGTCCTGCACTCACAACCACGCCAGGCTTGCTAATGTTACCTAGCATGAGCTTTTTTCAGTCTACTACTCTACTATATTATATAAATAATCTATTACTACATACGGTCAGATTGAGCAAAGCTTCCTCGAAGACTCTTGGCTTGGCTATATAAACATTTCAATCTCTTCATGATTTTGTGTGTTTACATACTTTTTCTCCATTCAGCACAGGGACTCGTGTACAGTGGCCCAGTTCAGCACAGGGACTCGTGTACAGTGGCCCAGTTCAGCACAGGGACTCGTGTACAGTGGCCCAGTGCAGCACAGGGACTCGGGTACAGTGGCCCAGTGCAGCACAGGGACTCGGGTACAGTGGCCCAGTGCAGCACAGGGACTCGGGTACAGTGACCCAGTTCAGCACAGGGACTCGGGTACAGTGACCCAGTTCAGCACAGGGACTCGGGTACAGTGACCCAGTTCAGCACAGGGACTCGGGTACAGTGACCCAGGTCAGCACAGGGACTCGGGTACAGTGACCCAGGTCAGCACAGGGACTCGGGTACTTTGACCCAGGTCAGCACAGGGACTTGGGTACAGTGACCCAGTTCAGCACAGGGACTCAGGTACAGTGACCCAGTTCAGCACAGGGACTCAGGTACAGTGACCCAGTTCAGCACAGGGACTCACGTACAGTAACCCAGTTCAGCACAGGGACTCGGGTCCCTGCCAACCTGGGATGTGTGGGTGGAGCTGGACATGGCATTAGTCATGTGCCACTTTTTAAAGTGAATAAGAATTTGAAGCTCCTGCACTGTTCCTGCTGTTGAAAAATCATGTGTCCACCTCACACCTCCCAGACAACCAGGATTTCACAAGGGAGGTACACAGGTGCATGAGTGGGATATGTACTGTTGGTGAGTTTTGGGTTCGGATTAGTAACGGTGCCGTACCACCTTTAGATGCAGAAGCTTCTGTTCAGACAAAGTCCTGGCAAACGGCAGCAAAACAAAACCAGACGAAGTGTTTGAGCCCCTCCTCCTATCGTCCTCCCTCCGCATACCGTTCAAAGCCCCTTATTCAAATCAGCACACACACACAGACACACACCTCGACACGCTGTACTCCCACCCGATCGGCACTTTGATCATCTCCAACTTCCAAACATTTAAAATTAAAATAACGCTCTGTAAAAACCTGTGCATTAGAATTTAACAGGTGTTCGGGAGGAAGTTGTTACAGAATTTCAGATTACGCTGGAATACACACTCCTGTCAGTGCAATTACAGCCGGGGAACAGAAAGCCCTCCTGACTGCGCGATATACCTTGGGATACCTGATCTGTTCACTTTGATGTGGGAAGGTAAAAAAGTTAAGAAACAAAGCAGCCAAGCAGCCGCTACATGTGTTCGGTAAACACGATTTAATATTGATGCTGCGCATCGGATCTCTGCATAAGACATGCGCTGATTATTGCAGCTGCCCAAAAAGATGTGATCTGCCTCCTTATGATGGCGAAGGAGCACACACACACACAGAAACCTGCTCCAGCACTCGCTCACATCTTCATCGTCTGGAATGCAGCCCCACAGATTTGGGTATTAATTACTGAGGGAACTCTGCATAGCTGTACTTAATGACTCGCTAATTGATCCATTTATATTTGAACACAGCCCGCATTAGTGGACGTTAACAGAACAGGACGTAGGGATGCCCTCCCAAAAAACTCAGCCAAAACCCACCCGGCCAAATCGACGCTGCAGTTCAAAAGTTTGGGCTGTTTAATGGCTGTTTAAGAACATTAGAAATGAAGCTTATTTGGCTGTTTAACCATTCAGCTATTAAAATGTAAAGAAAGAGCAGTCACGGATGAGAATGTCTGTGCTCTCTCTAGCAATGCGTTAATAGTTGTAAAATTATTTTGACATTTTTCCCTTAAATAAATTATTTTAAAAGGCTGTGGATGATTAATAACTGCTTAATTAAATTATTTTTTATTATTAATTGATATTTTTAACTCAAATTAGGGTAGTCGGAGGATGAATGCTCATTTAACAGATGTAAGCTTATATATACAGTATATAGCGTTTCATTTAAAATATGAATTTGACATGGGGGCAGTAGCAACACTTTTTGTCTCTGTGGAGATGCAATAGTTGTACTGCTCTATAAAATAGTATTATTTACTATTTTTATTATTTACTTTTATTTTTTATAGTATTATATAGTATTATATTATTTACAGTATTATTTACTACATTTACAAAAAATAATCACGTTGTGTGTTTAAGGTGGAAGTAACTTCTGGCTCCTACAGATGGCGCTGCGCAAGGATGATCATGCTACAAGTACCTGTGAGGTGTGTGATGGGATACATAGATGGAGAAGAGATGGTACATTGCAGTGAATTTTTTTATCAATATGTGAAAATTGGTTCACAAAGCAGATGCATTTTTAGGTTTTGGCCGTAGCTGCTAAACCTGTACGCTTTAATCCAGCTACAAATTCAGCTACTTCCTTCACACTCCGCCCTTTGGGGCCCAAATGAAATCATTCCTTTCATTAACATCTGCTTTGTGAACTTTTTTTCCACACATTAAATGACACATTCACTGCATTGTACCACCTCTGGTCACAAACCCCACAGGTATTTATAGCCTGATCACCCTTGTGCAGCACCATCTGCAGGAACTAGAAGTTACTACCACCTTAAACATGTAAGGTGAGTAATTTTTTGTCTGGGAAGCTTAATTATCAAATATGTTATTGAGTTTTGTTTGTTTAGGGCTACTTCAAGTCAGTGTGCAGATGTTACAGATGTTACAGTGTGCAGATGTTACAGGGGGTCTCTATCCGGATCTAGTGAACCATGGTCTGATTCATTTGCAGTATGAAAACACTTTTCTAGAAGGTTTGGATTTTTCGGAACAAATACAGGAAGTTGACACAGGCGTTCAACCACATTCAACAACAATAAAAACAGAACAGCAGCAGTAATGAGCTGTGATAGCACATGGAGCAAGGAGGAACTGAAATGTTTAATATAATTTTGGTCTGATGAACTTGTGAATAGTCAGATTAAAAAATGCTGAAACGTGCATCTTATTTTCTAAGAGGATGAGATGAGAGAGAAAGAAGATGACAGAGCAACCTAAACTAAACTAACAAAACTGCGGCAGCAGAACATAAAAGTATATAAAAACATAAAAGCATCTGACGCACGTCCTACTACCCAAATAATGGTTTCTGTACAAATATATTACAAAAACCTCTCTCAACCCACTCAATCCTCACCTACATGCTAAACAAATAAACATTCAATTCTGACAGTTGTGTTGGATTTTGATCTGTTGACCAATTCCTGTGCTCTCCTGAAGGAAGGTCAGTATTTATAGTGACCATCCAGTATCTGCTTCAGCTAATCGATACTTCATTAAATTAAATCAGGTGAGCTGCTGGTAGATTTTAACTGGAGAGCAGCAAGAACATCAGGAACCAAACATATGCTCTTCCAACAGGATTCTTCAACACTTCAATAAAAATGAAAAGCTCCTATTACGTTTTATGCTAATTTGCATTTTTTAATGTTATGCAGTATTTTGCCAGGTAAAAGCACAGTTACAACCAAGAAAAAGAGCTTTTAAAGAACTGTGTAATAGCCGTCTGTGTCTTCAGCACAGTCCTGTATGTGTGTGTGATGGAGGAAAGCGCGGCACTTCCGCAGAGGAGCTGTAAAATGAACAGTGTGGTTAGTTAAAATGCACATTAAGCACTCCTCATGCACAGGGAGTGAAGTGTGACGTCAACCTCTTCTCATTTCTCCATCAAAGACTTACCTCAAAGAGCTGGGAGACCAGGTCTGTGGGCAGTATGTGTTGGTGTGGATCCCTTGAACTTTTGAACAGAAGGTTGGACGTTTTGTGACATTGTGGCAGGGTTTGCACAACAGTGGGCAGAGTTTTGATTTTACAGTTTCAGCTGTGTTAGGGGAGGTTTAGGCTGTACTGAATGGAGTTTTTATATTCTGTGGAGATTTGACAGTACTGGGCAGTGTTTTTTTTTTGTTGTTGTTTTTTTATTCTCTCCCCAATGTATTTTTATCAGCTCTCCCTATCACTCTCACTTCTAATGTCCCTGATTCTCTCTGGAGAGGGGAAAGACGAGCACACGCCTCGTCCAATACCAGTGATGTCAAGCCCCCTTTTTCCCCCAAACTAGCTTGCGCGTTCGGAGGAAAGCGCAGATCCCCAGTTCTGATGGATTTCCCAGCAGACGCCCGAGTCAGTCGACATTGTTTTATAGTGCTAGAGAGAGTGCGCCATCTTGCCCATCCAAAGAGAGAGCACAGCCAATTCTGCTCTCTTGATGCCTCAGCTGTCAATGACAAGCAGCAATGTAATGAGTGGACTTCTTGCTGAATTACACATGCTTTTGGGTGTGGAGTTTTGCTATTGGGTTCGGATTGCTTCATGCTGATGGAGTTCTGAGTATATTGGATGGAGTTTGGCTGTATGGGTAAAGTTTTAGCTATAATTGGTGGAGTTTGGGCTCTAGCTGGCATGGGTCTGGCCGTACAGGTTTGGATGTATTAGGCAGGGTTGTAATTGTACTGAATAGAGTTTGTATCGGGTGGAGCTTTGACTGTAAAAATCTGTAAAACTAACCTGCTAAGTGAATACATGTATGTTGAAATATGAATGTAATAGTAAATGTAAGTTATGTTAATGCAACAGTACCGGTTGAGTCTTAACCTTTAGCTGTTGTTGGAGCTGCTGTAGTTCAGTCTGGAGCTGAGACAGCTGATGGTCCTTCTGACAGAGCTGTGCTGTGAGGCCTGTGTCTCTCTGACGCAGCTCCTCTTCCCTGCGCAGGAGGGCCTGGTACGACCCACTTAAATCACTGTAGAGCTGAGAGAGAGAGATATTGTTAGCAAAAAATAACAAACAAACATAACCAATAATTAAGACGGACAATTATTACTTTAATTATAAATATTCATAATTAGGCAAACTGACCATAATTACTACAATTACTGCTCAGTCATTAACATTCACAGTCTCAGGTTTATTTTGCAGCAATGTAAGTAATGCTGAAGTAAAACAAAATGCAATATATTTTGAGTTCAAATTTGGTGTCTTTAATTTAAAACATTCGTTGTGACACTAACCTGGTTAAGAAACACTAGTTTTCTATAGTCACCTAAACAGTCCAGTTGTTTCTGTAAAAATACATCACCAAACATCATCCAGATGTCGATGAAGGTCTCGCAGACTAGTAAATGTGCTTCAGTCTGTTTTGTAACTGATGATCATGTACTAGGTTGCCAAATATGTTTTCTAATTTCGCCAGAAAGAAAAACATTCAGGCAGCGAGAGAAGTCATCTCTGTACTACAGTTAACTGGACAAGGAACAGAAGAAGAACACAGGAACACACTTCATGGAGTTTCCATGGTGACTTGTGAAGACAGATGTTAAGATCATCAGAAGAAGTGAGCAGACCTCTGGAGGAGTGACTCAGCTTTTTACACACATTTGTTTTTGTACTCTGTCAGGACGTACAGTTGTATGAAACGTATGGTCACAGATACATAATGTGACTGTTATACATACATACATGTAATAATGTGTATGTAATAATGATATACCCCATATGTACCATACCGTTGCAAGAAAACTATGTGAACCCTTTGGGATTACTTGGATTTCTGTATAAATTGGTCATTAAGTGTGTTCTGATCTTCATCCAAGTCACAACAATAGACACACAAAGTCTGCTAATACAGCACAAAAAATGTTTTCATGTTTTTATTGAACACAAGCAGGGTTGAAAAAGTATGTGAACCTTTAGGCTAATGACTTCTCCAAGAGCTAATTGGAGCCATGAGTCAGTCAACCTCAAGTCAATCAATGTGATGAGATTGGATGTACTGGTTAAAGCTGCCCTGCTCTATGAAAAAACACACCAGTTTTGAGTTTACTGTTCTCAAGAGGTATTGCCTGATCTGAACCATGCCTCGGACAAAAGAGCTCTCAGAAGACCTACATTCAAGAATTGCTGACTTGCATGAAGCTGGAAGGGGTTACAAAAGTATCTCTAAAAGCCTTGATGTTCATGTGTCCATGGTACATGGTTCAGCACTGTTGCTACTCTCCCTAGGCGTGGTTGTCCTGTAAAGAATGTTTACATGTTGTGTTCAATAAAAGCATGAAAACATAATATATATGTTGTTTAACGCCATATCAACAACTAAGCCAATATTCATGGCTACATCCTAGTTAATTCAAAACCAAGCGACCCCAACTACCATGTTTTTGGACAGCGGGAGGAAAACGGAGACTCCTTAGCAAACCCATGAAGACAGGTGGAGAACAACGAACTCCACCCAGATGACAACTCAAACCCAAAAGTGCTAAGAGAACATGCTAAACACCAAGCTTGTGGCACTTGAAGAATGGTCTATATGTATTATTTATGTGTAAGTATGAATATGTGATAAACATATGCCCCATATGTATTATCCATATGCAAGTATGTACATGTAACAACAATAATATATTCTATATGTTTTATACAAATGTGATTAAGTTTCATAATATTCTAGGGCTAATCCTAAACCTAATTCTAATCCATACACATGACATAGTCTAGACCATTTTGTTGGTCTTTCAGCTAAATCCTGATCTTCTGTGGTTATACTACAAAGTCAGGACATCGCATCTTCCCCTCTGTCTTAGTGACTCTGTGTGTGTGTGTGTGTGTGTGTGTGTGTGTGTGTGTGTGTGTGTGTGTATTACCTTCTGGTATGTAGCAGTGTGTGTGTTGTGTGCATGTTCTTGGCTGTGTAGGACATGCTGTGTGTCCAGGTTGAGTCCCTCCAGCTGCTGAATCAGCTCAGCCTGCTCTCCTGCATGCTCCACACTCTGCTTATACAGAGCCTGCAGCTCACTCAGATCCTGCCTGAACACACACAAGATACAGCATATGCACACACACACACACACACACACACACACACTCTAACACGATGTTCTGTGTAAGACTGCACAAAGGCTGATGAGCTTCATAGAGTTTAAAAAAGGGGTAAATAATAACTAAACCCCTTTTATTTATCTTTTATTGACATTCAGCAAAAGGTGTAATAAAGAGAGAGTTCTGTTGTATATACACTGTAGTATGCAGTATAGTATGCAGATTATTCTGTAGTACAGAGTGTGTAGTATATAATGAATAATATACAGTGTTTACAGAGAATTCAGTAGTACATTCAATGCAGTACATAAAATATATACAGTGGAGTATATATTGTGTAATATAGAGTATTCTGTAATATATAGCAAAGTACATAGTGTATGGTGGAAAATGTATGTGAATCTTCAGGCTAATTATTTCAAGAGCTAATTGAAGCCATGAATCAAACAACCTGGAGTCAATGTGATGGGACTGGATGTTTTGGTTAAAGCTGCCCTGCCCTATAAAAAAAAACCACACACACACCAGTTTTGAGTCTGCAGTTCTCAAGAAGCATTGCCTGATGTGAACCATGCCTCACACAAAAGAGCTCTCAAAACACCTGTGTTCAAGAATTGCTGAACATTGCTGAACTGAAATAGTTTTGTGAAGAGGAATGAGCCAAAATTTCTCCTGATGGTTGTGCAGGTCTGATCTGTAACTACGGAAAATGTTTAGTTGATGTTATTGCTGCTAAAGGAAAGTCAAGCAGTTATTAAATCCAAACGTTCACATACTTTTTCCACCCTGCACTGTGAATGTTTATATGTTGTGTTCAATAAAAACAAGAAAACATAATTGTTTGTCTGGTAATAGTTTAAGCAGACTATGTTTGTGCATTGTGGTGACATAGATGAAAGTTCTGTAGTATGTAGTGTTGTACACAGTGTTTTGTATTATGTATTTTATACATGCTCTGTATTATACAGAATGGTGACTTACTGGAGTTTTAGGATTTCTTTCTCCCTCGCTGAGTCCTGCTGCTCTACAGCAGAGAGCTGAGTAGAGAGAGCAACACTGCGACCCTGAACTTCCAGCAGCTCTGCTTTTGACCTGACTAACTCCTCTTGGAGATCCTACAGAAAGAAAGAGAAATGGAGAAAGAGAGGACATAGATCATTTTGTTCATAAGAACCCCATCTTCTGGTTCTCACTAAACTCCAAAAAACTAAGTTAGTAATGCTCTGCATAGAGCACACATAAAAACCACTGTGAACTGGCACTGAAGTGACTTAGTTTACATCTTTAACATTTAACTCTGCAAGATTTATGAGATAAATTTAAGAACTTTGACAGACACACACACTTTGTCATGGTCACTCCTGCCTCCATACACACACCAGCAGACACAGAAATGAGCAGACAGAGTAATTACTCCCAAATCTCCACACACACACACAGTTATTCAAAACACCTACACCTATGAGACACACACACAAATGAAAGCCCAAGTGTGTGTGCTGCTTCTGTAGCGTTATACTGATGTACAGCAGAGCTGCACTGATTCAGCTAATTATCAACATTCAAAACAACCTGGGGGGTTACACACACTCCCAGCTGTGTATGTAGGGGGTGTATGAGTTACACACTCCCAGCTGAGTGGGGTGATAGCAAGTTTGGCCCCCACCACGTTAAAAAAGTCATTATTTTGCCCCCCCTCTGAACAGGGTTATCAATATTTAAAACATGTGCAAAATAAGGAAGTTCGTTTACATTTACAGCAGAGAGAGAGAGAGAGAGAGAGAGAGAGAGAGAGAGAGAGAGAGAGAGAGAGAGAGAGAGAGAGAGAGAGACACACACAAAAAGAAAAGGATTAGGAAAAGAGAGCACGGTTCAGGGTAAAAGAGGAAAATGATGGAGAAAGAAAAGGAGAGAGAAAAAAGAGGGAAACTGGGGAAGAGCAGACAGAAGGAGAGGAAAAGAAAGGAAACAAAGAAAATGAGATGGTGAGAGTAGAGTGAGAAGAGAGAGAAAAGTATGAATAATAGAGACAGAAAAAAGAAACAGAAATAATCAAACAGATATTTCAGACTGTGAGTGAGCAGGTCTGTGTGTGTGTGTGTGTGTGTGTGTGTGTGTGTGTGTGTGTGTATGTGTGAGTGAGTGAGTGCGTGAGTGAGAGCGTGAGTGAGTGCGTGTGTGTATAAGCTCATGATCAGCTTGTGAGAACCCAGCCATCAGCAGCATCACTCAGCAGCATCTACTAATAACCTCCATTTAAAGTGTTGTTCAGCAGATCTCTCTCAGTGTAATATGTATATAACTGTATGTACAGCATCATGAGTTTATTTAGTCTTCACAGTTTGGGGACATGAGCCTTAAAGACAGTTTTAGACACTTAACTTCTATGTTTTGTTGGTGTTAATAGAGCAGCGTGACTCCTACAGCTTAGTGTCGCATTATTAAAACGTGTTGTAACAGTGTCACAGCTGACCAATCAGGACATAGGATGAATTATCCACCTTTGATATCTATGATGACATGGAACAGTTTCAGGGTTGTCACTGTGTACCTACTTGTCAGTCAAATGCACTAGGCCCGCCTTCTGACATTTAAGAAGACGTGGTCCTAAACCCATTGTAGAGGTTCACACCTACAATCTGATGGTGTGTCTGACGTTGGCTGGTGTGTATGTGCAGCCTCACCTTTACTCTAGCTGTGTGTACCTCCTGTTCTCTCCTGCGGTTCTCCTGTTCTGTGCAGAGATCCTGCTGCAGAACCCTGCAGCGCTCCTGCACACTCCTCCTTTCCTCCTCTTCTTCAGTCTGCACTTGCTTTTCCTTCTCCTTCAGCTCCTGTATGTGTGTGTGTGTGTGTGTGTGTGAGAGAGAGAGAGAGAGAGAGAGAGAGAGATCAAGTGTCTGTTAAAAAAAAAAAGGAGTACTGCAATGACTGAGGGAAGATGGAGATATGAACAAGTAAAAGGGTGCAGTAATGAAGCAATAGAAGTGTATAAGGATGGAGTAATGAAGCGATAGAAGTGTATAAGGATGGAGGAATGAAGCGATAGAAGTGTATAAGGATGGAGGAATGTAGCGCTAGAAGAGAAGAAGGACGGAGGAATGAAGCGATAGTATGGAAGAAGGATGGAGGAATGAAGCAATAGAAGGGAAGAAGGATGGAGGAATGAAGCGATAGAAGTGTAGAAGGACGGAGGAATGAAGCGATAGAAGAGAAGGACGGAGGAATGAAGCGATAGAAGTGTATAAGGACGGAGGAATGAAGCGATAGAAGTGTTGAAGGACGGAGGAATGTAGCGCTAGAAGAGAAGAAGGACGGAGGAATGAAGCGATAGTATGGAAGAAGGACAGAGGAATGAAGCGATAGAAGAGAAGAAGGACGGAGGAATGAAGCGATAGTAGGGAAGAAGGACGGAGGAATGAAGCGATAGTAGGGAAGAAGGACGGAGGAATGAAGCGATAGAAGGGAAGAAGGACGGAAGAATGAAGCGATAGAAGGGAAGAAGGACGGAGGAATGAAGCGATAGAAGGGAAGAAGGACGGAGGAATGAAGCGATAGAAGAGAAAAAGGATGGAGGGATGAAGCGATAGAAGGGGAGAAGGATGGAGGGAAGAAGCGATAGTAGGGAGGAAGGATGGAGGGATGAAGCGATAGAAGAGAAGAAGGATGGAGGAATGAAGCGACAGAAGAGAAGAAGGATGGAGGAATGAAGCGACAGAAGAGAAGAAGGATGGAGGAATGAAGCGACAGAAGAGAAGGATGGAGAAATGAAGTGTTAGAAGGGAAGAAGGATAGAGGAATGAAGCGATAGAAGGGAAGAAGGATGGAGGAATGAAGCGACAGAAGGGAAGAAGGATGGAGGAATGAAGCGACAAAAGGATGGGAGGAATGAAGCGACAGAAGGGAAGAAGGATGGAGGAATGAAGCGACAAAAGGATGGAGGAATGAAGCGACAGAAGGGTAGATGGATGGTGGAATGAAGTGATGGAGAGGTGAAAGGGGAGAAAGCACAGTTAGTACTGGAGTGACTCCAGGTTAGTAGATTAGGACGCAGCTGAAGTGCACATGTGTGTTGTTGGGACACGAATGCTAAAGAACACTGTGTATCTGAAGGTCACCTGAGCGTCTGAACCCGAGGCAGGTGCAGGAATGTTTAAGCTTTAATGCCGTTCGCTTTGGCTCTAATGAGAACGTTGCACTCTGAAGCCATTAAACCAGCCACGCTGCCTTTGATGCCATCACCACTGTCCACACACAGACACGGTCCAGACCTACACTTTATCAATTAATCATCCCAGTCCCATCACATCACAATTAGAGGGAAGAACTCACATGCCCATATCCTCCATCCCATGCCCGTCATTAAGTATTTATCTACAAAAGTTTGTTTCTTTCCCAGCAGCCTTTGCCCTGAGCTGAGGAAAAGCTCTATTTTCCTCCCCCCGACTCTCTAAGTGATTCTGGGCCTCAGGCTATGGCCTCGGGGGGCTTTCCGGCTGGTGTCACTTCAAAAAGACGTGGCGGGTGTAAATCTGTCCGAACCTGAAGCTGTCGGGCCTTATTGGCCAGTTTGTGGCGCAGGCCTGCCAGCTCCTTCTTCATCAGTCCGCGCTCTTCCTCTCCATCACGCTGCCGCTGGCCCAGAATGCCCAGCTCTTGCCGCTGTGCTGTCACTTCCTGTTTGAAGAGTCACACACAGCAGAAGTGGAGATGGCTGTTAGGACAGAATAACAACGACTACACACAGATAAGAATCTGAAGAACCTGACTAGCGCCAATTATTCATACTGAGTTCAGACTAGGGTTGCAAATAATGATCAATCCTGTAATCAATTCATTTATTAAAGGTTTTGGGATACAGTAGGCTTCAGAAAGAAATTTAGTTAGTTACAGTGAGGATCAGAGAGAGTGGTGTCAGATACAGTGAGGCTCAGAGAGCGTGGTGTCAGATACAGTGAGGATCAGAGAGCGTGGTGTCAGATACAGTGAGGATCAGAGAGCGTGGTGTCAGATACAGTGAGGATC
>BRDA01090049.1:0-16251 GCA_036984385.1 Crenuchus spilurus
TGAAGCCCACTTGGTTTTCCGAACACCACTTGGTCATCCAGCAGTTCAGCGCTATGAGTCTGCTGTACATCTCATCGCCTCGCCGCATTGGAATGAGGCCAGAGCATATAACAGTATCTCCTCATACAGTTCATCCATGTCAAGTTTCTCCCCTATCTGTAGGACCTCCTCGGCATCACTTAGCTGGGAGAATGTGAAGCTGCTCTTCAGTGCTAAGCATGCAACATTTCTCTGATAGTTGTTGTCTGTGAAGTCGTACCATTTTTCCAGGTAGTTGAGTGCTGTCTTGTAGAAGTTGGAAAAATCATGTTTGATTGTTGCTGCTTTTTGGTCTGGAAACTGTTGAAGAATAGCGCTGGTCTCCATTCCAAAGAAGCAATCAATTTGTTGCTGTTGGAGCTTTGTCTTGAGAGTGAGCATTATGTCATATAGCTCACAGACAATTCCATCCTGCCCCTCCAAAAGCAGCACAACATCATGGGAGATCTTCAGTATGTTATTGAGGAAAGCCAGGTAGGCCTGTAGCTCAAGGGGTTGCCCCTCACCATCCTGATCCATTTTTAACAGCTGCCACAGTGCTTTTGGGCACTGATTCTCTCCAAGTGTCTTGATAGCTGCCCAGCTGTCATGTAGCCTCTGGACAGCAGGCCACAGACTCAACCATACATGTCTCCGTACAACATGATAATCTTCCTCCACAAAGGCAAAGACTGCTTTCAATTCCTCTGTGCGCTGTGCCAACACTGAAAAGTGACTGAATATTTTGTTCACTACAGAGTCAATGTCAATGTTCAGCATGTCTCCAGCATGCTTTGCACAGTTGTGTACTATGTGGGCCATACAGTTTGCCTTGATGATGCCACTGTTGTCTGCCTTTAGCTTTTGGAAAACAGAATTGTTTTTCCCATAGTTTACACTAGCATTATCAGCAGTGTAAGCTGAAATCATGTCCAGTTGCAGGCCATTTTCCTCTAGCTTGCTTGTAATTTGGTGGTGTATGGTAACAGCTGACTCATGGCTGTCTTCATAAAATTCAAGGATCTTGCTTTTTAAACCCAGCTCTGGTGTCCAATATCTCAAAGACAATGGGAAGAGTTTTGTGGTGCCATGAATAGATGCATCTGATGCCACTGAAAAAAATGGCGCGTGGACTTTTTTATCACTTGTGAGTTCTTGAACCACAGGCGTTTTTAATTCTCTTAAACAACTCTCCACAGAGGCAGGTGCAAGCACATCTGTAACTATGGACGCTGCCTTTGTACAACCACATGACATTTTCTTTTCAATCTCAGAGTCTGGAAACATGGTCGATGCTAGCTTATTACCACAGTCTTCTGACCTGTATGACAGGGAGTGTTTCACAGTGTGGTAAATGCTAGTTAGTTCAGCTGCTGTTATTTTATCTACATTTGAATCTTGTTTGGGTTTTAGAAGGAACGTATGCATAGACTGTGAAACCTCCTTTTGAGCAACACGTTTTTTGTGAGTCTCGCACTGCCTGTGTCATTTCACGTCGTATTCACCTCCGTGTGAAACGGAAAAATGACTCAAGCAAAGTTCACACAAAACTTTACCAGACTCGCCTTGCACTGGTTTCACCCAGGGGTAGATAGTTTCCCAGTGTTTGTTGTAGCTGCATTTTCGTTTTTTAGCTGTACGGGTTGTGCTCCCCTCCCCTCCCTTTCCTCCATATCTCGTGCTGAATGCCGGCATTGTTCTGACCTGATTTGCATTGGTTTGTGTTGGTGGGCATGCCCTTAACCTGCGTCCGCGGTTGACATGATCAAACAGCCCGCCCCGCCCCCTGATGACAGCCCTCACTGCTTTCCCCACACAGCCGTCTGAGAAATGCCAGATTATAAAACACGCATTTCAAAACTGGAGTCTCACTGTCAATAACAATGCGGGACAACGTCTCAATTTGCGGGACACGTGAAAAGTAATGAAAATGCGTGACTGTCCCGCGCAAAGCGGGACATCTGGTCACCCTAGTTGGGTGGCGAGGACGGATGATAGGCTGACGTCTATTTTTTTAATGCCATGCGATCTACCCACACTACCTTTGCGATCGACCGGTGCACCCCTGGCATAGCGTTTAGGCATATAGTGGGAAATGTAGGAAGTAATGCCAGGGGATAAATGACAGAGAACGAAGCCTTATGTATCATGCATGTAATACCTCTTGCATCACTGGCAAAATTGGCTAATAAGTTTTTATTAACACCCGCCAAATTGATTTTTTACCTGCATTTGGCGGGTTGGCGGGTGTTAATTTAGAACCCTGGATGCAATGTTTCCTGCTGCTGAAAACAGGCGCTCTGATGGCGTGGATGTAGCTGAAATGCACAGCAGAGACTTTGCCAGTTCTGCCAGTGTTAGATAGCGAGCTGTGTTATTTTCCTATTGTCGTTTTCTTCTCGCACGTTGTCACTCTTTTCCCTGGTCGCTTCCATATTCCCGCTTCTCAACTAAAAATTTCCGCGCCTCCTCCTTCCTGTGTGTGGGTGACCTAAGTGTGGTGTGCCACATTAAAAGTCGTCTGCGCAAAATACCGCAGGGCTGCCAACTCTCACGCATTGGGCGTGAGACTCACGCATCTCAGTGTCTTCACACGCTCTCACTCCACACTCACAATTTCTCACGCTAAAAACAGACGGTTAAAACTCAACTCCGTTCCACTTACTTATTAGAAATATACCATACTGGTAAAAATCCAGCCCGCGTTTTCCCTGTAACCTTGGTGCTAACACACAAGTACATGCCATGCCAATTCCAGTCCGCATTTTTGCACTAGCCCTCCTATCGAAAATAGCGGAGAAGAAGGCCCTACACCTGACCATTCAGCAGCTAACCTGTTACATCGAAAAAAGACCGGGATTTTTTTTTAACTACAGAGCTGAGAAGGTATGTAATTTTAACTTTTATGCTTTTAAAACTTGATTATGATACTTTATTTCGTTTTTGTAAATGAAGGTTTAAGCATGGTTTAAGTATGGATTGAAGAAGCTGCCTCTACAAGAGCCGCTGCTAAAGCGTGCACAGTTTGTGGATGTTCGACAGAGGCTGGATTGTAACATAGAGGATGTCCTCTATTTTGTTGAGAGGTTAAGATTTTTTTTTAGAGATGCACTTCTACACTACACTAATACCATACTTACCTAAATTAATATCCTGGTTTAGTGCTGTGTTTTAGAACTAGTTTGGAACTGATTTATTTTTATCTTTAGTTTGGGTATGATTTGAACCTTGTTTAGTCTGATATTACACTTGAATAAGATCTCATTTAGTCCTGTTTATGAATGTGGGTTAATCCTAGGTTGTAATTCTAAACATTCTGAAAATAATAAATGGCTTCAATTTGTTTACCATATATTCTTTTAATGGAGATTTCTGACATTAGGTTCCCCCACCTGCTCCCCTACAATGGACCCCAGGAACATGACAGTTTATTGGAAGAGTTCCTGGAGTACCAAATGATGCCTTTGCCACCACTGCACAACCCAGACATGGAAAACTTCTGGGCTGAAATGGCAAGGAAAAAACATAAGGTAACGATAACCAAAAACACAGTGGAAATAAGCTCTAATAGATGTTTATTTAATTTTAACAAATATATTCAAATATAAACAAAAGTATAATTCTGAGCTTATTTCTTATGTTTTCTTGGTTCACTCTTTACAGGTGACCGGGGTAAGCCTGTTTCAAAGGCTTGCTGCCACTGCAAAGTTCTTGTGCTTCCACATTCAAATGCAGATGCAGAGAGGGTGTTTTCTCTGGTTGGGCTAAACAAGACCAAGACCAGGAACTGCTTGGCTCTAGAGGGAACATTCTCATCAATAATGACTATAAAGATGGCTGGTCTGGAGCCCTGTTTTAAGTGGGAACCAACCATTGACATTATCAAGGCCTTAAAGAAGGCCACAAGAGATTATAATGATGCTCACAGAAGTTAGTGATATGTGTTATGTGCTGGTTAAATCCTACTTTTTGAGGCAAAGGATTTGTTTAGGTGTTATTAATGTTAATTAATGTTATTATTAGTTATATTCTGATATTTATCCTTATTTTAGCCCATTTAATGTTTTTAAGCACTTTAATTCTGGAAGATTTGATGGAAATAAACATCCAGAAAAGTCTTGTGTCTCCTGTCATGGTGAGTTAAAGGTCTGAATTGTTTAACTCTTATGTCAGTTGTTAATAATAATAATAATGATAATAATAATGATGATGAGTTGAGATAAGCCTAATAACAAATATTCACATATAGTATGGTTTGCAGGGCATGAGACCGTCACTGTTTTCTGTATTAGTCCCAGTAATCCAGAAAGAATTTATTAGTTCCCCATTGTTTATTTTACATAAACTGCATGCATTAATAATTAATTAATGTACTACAAAACATCCAGCATTTTGCCACTTTATTTCCGTTAAATCCTTGGAAAACCTACAATCTATAACTGTGCCTATCCTCATAGCCTTGTAATTTAACCCTGACAAGGGCGCCACGGCGAGTGCCTATCCAACCTCTTTCAAAATCTCACTCCAAGGTTTGGTGAAAAGTTGGCAGCCCTGATACCGTGTGCGGAGTTTTAAAATTAAATAAACGATTACTCGAGGCACAGAAAATTACTCTATCATTTTTTGTAATTGAGTAACTCGAATTACTCAAGTAATCATTTCACCCCTACTACCTACTAACAAATCGTATATCTATCTATCTATCTATCTATCTATCTATCTATCTATCTATCTATCTATCTATCTATCTATATAGCTTGTCTTCTCACTTAATCAAGTATATGATGTATGTCGTACTTCTCTATAAGCAAATCTGCCTATTTCACAGACTAAACAACCAACCCTCATGGATTAAAACTAGGGCTGTGAATCTTTGGGAATCGAGCAAAACGATCCAGAATCGATTCTTGGGGTCAGGAATCGATTTTTTTCCGATTCTTTCAAATACGAACGAAATACTTTACTTTACCGTTGCAATCTCTGCAAATCGCAAGAGTGACGTCAAGCCCTTTCTTACCCGGCCGGGTTGATAGTAAAATCCAAAGTGTTTCCAAATGGTTGCTTTCAAAGACCGCGGCTTGGCTTGCATAGCCAACGCTAGTTCCTTGTTTTGCCTAGCACTACGGTGGCTGAAAAGGCACATCCGCACCCGCAAAAAAAATCGATTTTTTGAAAACGAGAATCGATTCTGAATCGTTCAATGTTAGAAACGCAATTCGAGCTCGAAGCGATTTTTTCCTGCACCCCTAATTAAAACCTACATGCACCATAGGTTTCAAGGAAAGGTCATAGCCAATCCAAGAGCTGGAGTCCGACAGACCCACCCCACGTGGTGAGATATGGACCACCCATGCAAGGCTGAGACAGCCAATCAGAATCGACGCCCAACCCAGATGATGGGACTCTGATCCACTGTTTAAAACTCAACCGCGAACAGAAAATAGTGCTCAGCGCGCAGGAACCATCTTTAAGAACTGAAGGACTATCAGAGACACTTAGGATCTTCTGGAACCATGTTCAACAGACTGAACACTGAAAACCACTAAGATTCTTCCATCTGATGATAGAGGAAGGCACTTCCATCAATTTGAAAGACAGCTTAATCAGCACAGCGCATTACTGAGTGTTTATAGTTACCACTTCATTTATGTTACCTGTTTGTTAGCTTAGTCCCACCAGTTGACCTCAACAGCATTTACTAAAAGCGTGTGAAGCCTTCCTGACCAGGAGGAATAGCATGCTACAGTAATTAGTTATCATATCCTTCCGAGTACACCCGTGACGCCAGTTCTGGAAGATCAGCGGCCGGCTTCAGCAGAACCGCAGAGCACCATCGCGGGTCTCCGCTTCTGACCAGCGACCAGTTCAGCCCCAGCTCGGCAGAACCGCAGAGCACCATCGCAGGTCGCCGCTCCTGCCCGCAGCGGCATCAGGCTCCCCAAACATCTGTATCCCAAGAGCGGAATTCGTGAGGGCACTCATTGAATCTCCCCTCTTAAGAGGACACAGACAACAAGGAGCAACATCTGCGCTGCCACGTTGGAAAGCCGGTCAAGGAGCCTTCGAAGACCCAGCTTCCCAACGCACATGAGGCTCGAGTCTGCTGAACAGTAAGCCATTGGTTTATTCCAGAACTGGAGCCTAAAGGTTGTTATTTGATAATACATCACTAATACTTAGTACCTTATATTAGACGTGTGTTCATAGTTAGTCATATACATAAACATACATTACTCAACTCTACTTCATTATAAGTCAGGCTTACAGAAGGTTTCACCGCTCAGTCTGAAGTCCTCAAATGATGTTGTAATGATGAGTTTTGTGTGAAATTAATAAACCACCCTTTATAAACTTGACTAACCGGTTGTGTTGTAAACTCATTTATTGAACTCTGAAAATCCGCTCAAGTTCTCACACAGAACCGGGGAATACATAATTAAATTTACTTCTGAGGACTTATCCCAAATTGGAAACATCCTCCATATTGGGATAAGCCCAGTCACTCCACATACATTCTAATTAATGAATGCAGTTTCCCCAAATATCCTGTTGATTATTAGTGTGTATGAAAATACCTATTGATATTCCACTACAAGCATTATCCTTCACCAGTCTTCAAGGACTGTTTTGTCTGGGCGCCAGGTAGTGTCAAGGTTGTTTTAGAGCAACTGCTGGAAGTTATCACCAGACTGTCTGACTGCTACATGGCACTTTTCACTTTTCAGCCCAACCACTGCCCCAACCTCACCAAACGCCCTTTCACATGCTTTATCCCATGCAAGAGCACTCGAATCTGTGGTAGCCCTGTAATGGCTGCTGTGCTGAATGGCCCCTGATGGCCGATGCTGGAGCTGGACTTTCTCTCCCGCCTTAGCCACCCCCCCATCCTCCCTCCAAATACCGACTTGGCTATGTCTGTGTATTTGTGCTTATGCAAAAAAAGGTGTTTTTTCACGTTTCAAACTGCCCCAGTTACAATGGGACAGTCTGGGAGGATGTTTTTTATTTCCCAATGTTAATGCTGTTATTTTCAATCTTATGCAATTTCGTTGTACTTGTTGCAGTGACAATAAACCATATCTTATACCTTATACAGTGTAACAGTCGTAGTAGTAAATTAATATATTGTGTCCCAAGCAATGGTTACAAATTGGCCTACTAAGTTTGTCAACTCTTAACCAATCAAATTCACTGATTAATCATGGACACGTAACCAAGAGGATTTGCCTATTTATAGGTAGGCTTGGCATGCGATGGACAGCAACTGCAAGTGAATTAAAAAATTTTTTTTTGCATGTATGGGGGATTAGGGATTAATGATTTTATGTCTGTTATTGCTAACCCTGTAAAGCTGTTTTGTGACATCAGTTGTAAAAAGTGCTTTATAAATAAAATTTGATTGATTTGATTGATTGATTGATGTAGTGTAAATACTTTTTTGATAATAATGAAGAAATGTATGTAAATCTGTGGTTCAGTTTTCGACTGGCCGAGCCTATTTGACGCAGACATGAGGGCGGAGTCAACTAAGTGCTACTTAGGAACTCGTTCATAAGTTTAGAAGATAAGAACGCTTTTGGGAAACAGTTGGAAAAATCGCGTTCTTAAAGTTATGTTGTTCTTAAAGTTGTTCGTAAATCGCTAAGTTCAGTCACTTTCGGGAAACGCATCCCTGATCCTGGCCACATTTGGCTTGATTGTAAATGTAATTACAATCAGATTTCTACAGATTTGTCTCAGACTGGACTTTCTGGCCACTCAAATCTGATTTCAAAGTGCTTTTTGTGTCAAATAACAACCACATCAAATTTTTGGCAAAGTATAGCCTATTTCTTAAAAAAAACTTTCAATTGGGAACTAGATCTTGGGTTAGCTTTAGTTACTGATTGACAGATTTTAGACAAACGTTGGGCTGGGGATTTTAGGTTGAATCTGGCAACCCAGTGTCTTCTGACCATAGGAAAGTTATTATTATCAGAGGTGTTGATATGTATGAAAGATAAAATAAATTTGTATAACTTTTGTGGGATTTCCAGTTTCCAGCTTTTGCCATTGTGTAATCATTGAACCGGTTGTTGTTTAAATGAGCATATTCATCACTTTGAATTTCCATGGTGTATGAAAGGTGCTTTATAAATTAACTTGTCTTGCCTGTTAATATTTCAACAATCTTCTATGTTGCACTTACAATGGTGATTCTAACTGCTGTCCCACACATTTGCAAATAACCACAAGAGCCTTTTACTTTTCATAGCATATTTCTGGCCTTGTTTATAAGCTGTTTTGATTTTTGTACTGTGTTTAATAGGTTTACATTTATATTTGCCTGACAAAGTTTCTTCCCCTGTTCTGTACAGTTAGTTTACAATTAGTCATTCTCTGAGAATCATAACAGGCATTTAATTGTTAGAATGTCCTCCATATGTGCAAATGGCAAATACATTTTGACTTTGACTTTAATCAAATTACATGTACATACATGACTAGCATCTGTGGATGCAATATACTATTATATTTCATTAGAAGGATTGTGTAGACTTTTTATATTCATTGTGTGTACACACACATACACATACAAATCAAATCAAGTCAAATTTATATGTCACAAAGCAGCTTTACAGGGTTAGTAATAAACACCAAATCACCAAATCATTAATTACTAAATCCCTAAATCCCCAGTGAACAAGCCAATGGTGACAGTGGCAAGGAAAAACTCCCTGGAGGAAGAAACCTTGGGAGGAACCAGACTCACCTGGGGGACCCATTCTTCTCTGGTCAACTAATTATAAGTTTGTGATAAGTCATAATCATATGTTGTAATGTT
Source organism: Crenuchus spilurus (assembly GCA_036984385.1). Classification (NCBI taxonomy): domain Eukaryota; kingdom Metazoa; phylum Chordata; class Actinopteri; order Characiformes; family Crenuchidae; genus Crenuchus; species Crenuchus spilurus. The sequence continues at coordinate 8,843 of BRDA01090049.1, forward strand.
CATGTGAACTGATATGGTGACAGTAGTGGGACAGGAATGATGATGATAATGGTAATAATGAAAACGGCCAGCAAAGTCCATATACATTTCAATGTGTGCAGTAGTGTAGGGCATCTGGAGCAGGTCACAGTAGTTGGTTGTTGGAGGACAGCTGATCCAGGGAGGCATCATGCAGCGAATCATAATCAATCTTCCATCAGCCTTAGACGGACCCATGCGCATAATTTGCGGGGGGGATAGGGGGGTTATGACCCCCCCCAATAATCTGATCAAATCACTATAACCCTCCCAATAAAGTCACAAAATTTCAATTTACAAAAACATCTTTCATGAATAACTTCTTAATTTTCTTTATTCATGATCAATTTTGGATAAAATACTAGCAAGTGTAATCATTTAGTATTGTAACCCCCCTTTCCCCACAAAAACTTGGTATCACCCAACCCTTATTTCGGCTGTTTTGCTACAACGATTAGCCTTAGCTAACGTAGCGTTAATGGCATAGACACAGGTTGAGGTAGCCTAGCCAGGGCAAAGGGTTTCGGATATCCATCTACAGGACTAATAATGTTTGACTCAAGATAAAAAAAAATATATGATATTATATAAGTATTCAGCAAGTTGTTATGGGCTAACGTTACATTACCTTTAGTCACGTAGCTCTCTCTCTCTCTCTCTCTGTCTCTCTGTCTGTCTCTCTCTCTCTCTCTCTGTCTCTCTCTCTCTCCACGTGAATAAATTTTATTAAGTAGCCATATGGGTATTGTGTTGAGTGAATAGAATTGAAATGAATTACTATATTAAGTAGCTAGGTGCACATTTTGTAGTGTATTCTATGTAGACTTAAAAGTGAAGTGATTTTTTACTGGTGAAATTTATAGGGGGCACTGCAGATCAATACTGGTGTATGTGCCGAAAAAAGTTAAAAGTGGTTATTTGCGCACATAGTACAGTACAATTCCTTTAATATGTAATAAACTAAACCCATTAAACAAGTATATAGTTTTACTCAGTTGTAGTGTAAACATCAACGGGCACTTTCGTGCACATTAATATTCAACAGCATAATTGGGGAAACTGCATTAGTTTAAACTGCATTAGCAGAAACTTTAGGTGGGGCGATCGGACTCGCCTCCACATGGGGTAAATTCCCACTTTGGGGTTAATGACCCTTCATGAATTTCAAAATATGATGGAGTTTCCCCTTTATTTGTGTGGGGACTTGACGGAATTTCAGAGTTCAATAAATGATCTTACAAACACACCACTCTGATGTAGTTAAGAATACAATGTTTAATAAACATAACAGACACAACACATAACTAACATGACACATAACAAAACACTCGTAACAACACTATCATTTCAGAACAGATTAAGCAGGTGAAACCCATCTGTAACTTGAAAGGCTAATGAAGTTAAGGTGAACTTGGACATATAGACAGATGCGACTGAGAGATGATCTAAACCTAATCTAAGCTATAGAGTGTGACTGATTCATCAAAGGAACACATGAGGCGCCAATTCTGAACATAAACGAACGGCTTACTGTTTTGGTGCTCCGGCCTCGTGGTCTCGGAGGGGGTGGGGTCTTTCGTCGCAGGCTTCTGATTGCCTCTTCTGACGTTTCACGACTTTCTCTCCCCGGTGCGTACATCTAGCTCACTTTATGTGGAGACTGGCAAGGTGCTCTGGCGAGGTCCTTTTTCCGCTCACTCTGGCTACTCTTCCGAGGGTTTTCCCATCGTAACGGTTGATGCGTGAATTGTGACCCAGGCCGCTGCTACTGGATCCAACGAGGGGAGGTTGAACAGGCTGTTCGGTTTGTTCAGAATTGGCTCCTGGTGTTCGATTCTGATCTATGTATCTATAGCTTGCAAAACAATAAACATGTAACATAAACTGCATTATCACTGGGCTATGAGACCCTTAGCGAAGCACGGTACTTTAAGCGTAGTTGCTAGCTTCTTTCCAAGATCATCCGAATGGATCACCTGGATGGTTAAAGTCTCTGATGGTATGGTGAGCTCAAAGCTGTTCTTTCTGCAGCCGTTCAAAGCCGGTGATGTCATCTAGCTGAGCTGGCTGCGGCGATGTCGTTCCTTCTTCAGATGGGCTGAGCTGAGCTGAAGTTTTCAGCTTGTGTGAGAGTTTTTAAAGGGAGGCTTAAAGTCCCGCCTTCTGCATTCCAGGGCGGTTCCAGAGGACTTTAGCCTTAAAGCTTGATATAAACCCTTTTTATATCAAAACCTATTGTACATAGAAGTTTAATCTTTTAAGGAAATTAGTTGCTTAGCACAGTATCATGCTGGCAATGTAGAGTGTACAGATTAATAATTGCCTAGAGATATTAAGACACAACCAATTTCTTGATACATAGAAACAAGGTAACATTCAACTTGTAGTACACTTCAAGGCTTGTTAGTATACAATATCGTCAAATTGATCCATCTCCTTGAGTATGGCTCAGTTGATGAAAAGAAGTTACATTTACTTGTTAACATGCATGCATTATTAACAACAAATGTGAAGGTATTAATGTGCTACCATATTCTATTTACTAAAGACAAAACCATGTTTACATACATAGGTTCAGCGGTGCATATGAATCCTGTGGATTTATACACACCAATCCTATAACATAGGTCTATAATTTAATTTAGAAATCTTGTGAGAAATTTCTCTTGAGTGGGTAGTTGACTTGTTGTGCCTCCAGCTGTCCCGGAGGGGGAGATGTTGATTCATGTATGGCATTCCCTTGTGTCTGGTTAATTGTCCAGATTTTGACTGAAAGTTGTTAGCTTAATCAAACAAGGTATCAAATGAGAGCTTTTACACAGCTACAGTGTTTAAAGTAGGCAAATTTTCAGTTTGGTGTTGTATAAAATGAGTTTTAGGGAATGCTCCATGAATTTCTTTTAGTCTATGAATTTCTTGATTGAAGGTCATAAATTTTTGACTCTCATCCTGGCTCCACTGGTGTCACTGAGAGGCTGTTATCTGAGCCCTTTGATCAAGTCATTTGTGTGATGTGATCAAAGCAACAGTGACTGGGGGTCAGATCAAAGGTGGCCCCACAGATTTCCTGGTGTGAACAAATGGTTTCTACTGCCAGGCCGAGACCGTGTGGAGTCAGGTCTCGGGGGTGAAATCAGACCTGACCTCCATGATGTAGGAGAGTGTTGGAGATACTTGATTCCCTAATAGTTCATCAAACAATTTCTTCACTTTCAGGATGGAATCAAATAATTTTTCTACTGCCGACACTACACAGTGAATACACACAACATTTTATGTATTTACTTATTAATAACTAATATTAGTACTGATAACAGGACTGAAGATGACAGTCCCATAAATGTCTAGGATGAGACTCGTTAACACATCAAGTTAAAATCTTTTTCTCTACAGAACGTGTTTAATAGTAAAGAGTTTAATGTTTAATTAAACTCTCGCATGCTCGGTGGAGAACACACTGCTATAAAATCTTTTTCTCTACAGAACGTGTTTAATAGTAAAGAGTTTAATGTTTAATTAAACTCTCGCATGCTCGGTGGAGAACACACTGCTGTATTTATTATATTTGGCAAAAGAAAGAAGAAAGTTAAATAAATACATAGTAAAAGCATTACAATGTATTTCTAATACAGTTAACCCAAAATCTCCTGAATCCTTTTAGAAAAGTAAATGATTTAATAAATAAATAAATAGGCAGACAGCTCGACCCCCCCAATGGTGGACCCAAAGTTACGCCCTTGGACGGACCAGTGGGCAATCACTCACTCAGAAAAAAGACAAAGGTGGAAATAGTTCTGTTTGGGTTTACAGAGCACAGGGATTATGAGACATATCTGAGTGTGGCTATTGACTCCGGCAGAACTATCTAGAACAGTCTATTTAAAAGGAGAGAGAAATTGTTCGGCCCGATTGTGTGATCCGGGCTCGTATACAAAATTTTGATCGGATTTGCGGTTTTCCTAAAAACTTCCTTAATCTGGGATTTCTGTCATTTTATTGCCATCCCTTTTTCGTCCCATTGACCTCCATTCATTTTTGGCCATACCAAATTCCAGGCTTCCATTTGCGCGACAACAACCAAAATTGATATACTACATCATGGCAGGTAACAGAGCTCTAGTCCAGAGCCATACTGACCCGCACTCCTTTTTTTTGTCATCTTTTCTTCCCTCGTTCCTCCCATTGACTTCCATTCATTTTCGCATACACTCAAGCCACAGAGTTTCTGTGTCCCAACAGCCACCAACATTCATGTACTCCACCAGGACAGATAACAGAGCTCTATGTAGTGCAGGGCCATACTGACCCGCACTTCTCTTTTTGTCATCTTTTCATCCCTCGTTCTTCCCATTCATTTTCACATGGCAACCGCCTTAGGTCCCATAGCAACCGCCTTGGGTGCCATAACAACCGCCTTGAGGCACATAGCAACCGCCTTGGGGCCCATAGCAAATGCCTTGGGTGCCATAGCAACCGCCTTGAGGACCATAGCAATCGCCTTGAGGCCCATAGCAACCACCTTGAGGCCCATAGCAACGGCCTTGAGGCCCATAGCAATGGCCTTGGGTGCCATAGCAACGGCCTTGGGTCCCATAGCAACGGCCTTGGGTCCCATAGCAACGGCCTTGGGGCCCCTAGCAATGGCCTTGGGGCCCCTAGCAACGGCCTTGGGGCCCATAGCAACCGCTTTGGGTGCCATAGCAACGGCCTTGAGGCCATAGCAATGACCTTGAGCCCATAGCAACCGCCTTGAGGCCCATAGCAACCGCCTTGAGGCCCATAGCAACCGCCTTGGGTACCATAGCAACCGCCTTGCAGCCCATTGCAACCGCCTTGCGGCCCATAGCAACGGCCTTGGGTGCCATAGCAACGGCCTTGGGGGCCATAGCAACGGCCTTGGGGCCCCTAGCAACGGCCTTGGGGCCTCTAGCAACGGCCTTGGGGCCCCTAGCAACGGTCTTGGGACCCATAGCAATGCCCTTGGGAGCCATAGCAACGCCCTTGGGAGCCATAGCAACGGCCTTGGGTGCCATAGCAACCGCCTTGGGGCCCATAGTAACCGCTTTAGGTGCCATAGCAACGGCCTTGAGGGCCATAGCAACGGCCTTGGGTGCCATAGCAACTGCCTTGGGTGCCATAGCAACCGCCTTGGGATCAATAGCAACCACCTTGGGTGCCATAGCAACCACCACAAATATCAAAACATCACCTTACAAACCAACTGGGATACCTTAGCTTGTGGGCCATGTTAGAAATGCGCAATATCCCGCGTTTCCTTCAGGAAATGCACTTTTCTAGTTCTTCTTCCGCAGGATTTTTGACACGCTTCTTGTCCCGCAGTTTTCGAGATATCAACACTGTTCCAACTCCAGATTGTTCAGTCCAATTGTGTGATCCGGGCTCGTATACAGAATTTTGATCAGATGTGTGGTTTTCCTAAAACCTTCCTTAATCTGGGATTTTTTTCCCATAGAGAATGAATGGGGAGCAAAAATGCATGCACATCTACTATACTTCTGCTTGACCGATTTGCACCGTTTCGAATGCAGTATATCAGAGCAGGCCCCTGAGCACAAATTCACTGTTGTTTTGACCCGCACTCCTGTATTTGTCATTTTATTGCCATCCCTTTTTCGTCCCATTGACCTCCATTCATTTTTGGCCATACCAAATTCCAGGCTTCCATTTGCGCAACAACAACCAAAATTTATATACTACATCATGGCAGGTAACAGAGCTCTAGTCCAGAGCCATACTGACCCGCACTTCTTTTTTTGTCACCTTTTTCTTCCCTCGTTCCTCCCATTGACTTCCATTCATTTTCTCAGACACTCAAGCCACAGAGTTTCTGTGTCCCAACAGCCACCAACATTCATGTACTCCATCAGGACAGATAACAGAGCTCTAGTGCAGCGCCATACTCACCAGCACTTCTCTTTTTGTCATCTTTTCATCCCTCGTTCTTCCCATTCATTTTCACATAGAGACATGGCAACCACCTTAGGTCACATAGCAACCGCCTTGGGTGCCATAGCAACCACCTTGAGGCCCATAGCAACCACCTTGGGGCCCATAGCAACTGCCTTGGGTGCCATAGCAACTGCCTTGGGGCCCATAGCAACCGCTTTGGGGGCCATAGCAACGGCCTTGGGGCTTTTAGCAATGGCCTTGGGTGCCATAGCAACCGCCTTGGGTGCCATAGCAACCACCACAAATACCAAAGCATCACCTTACAAACCAACTGGGATACCTTAGCATGTTAGCAATGCGCAATATACCGCATTTCCTTTAGGAAATGCGCTTTTCTAGTTTGTAACTGAGAGTGTTTTTTTAAGTAATTTTGTAGGAATAGTATCAAGTCTTCAAGTTGTGCAGTTTGATAAAGCAATCATTTTCTCCATATCTAGTTGTGTTATTGGATTAAAAGCTTCCAGCATGTCTTCCACAGCTGTGTTTTGTTCTATCTCATCTAAGTCTGAGAGCAGACAGCTTGGGGTCAAGTGATCACTCAGGTTTGTTGACGGTGAGCAGAGGGATGCCAGTGTCTAGGGAAGCTCCCATGCCTGTTTACCTTCTGTCTCTCTCCTTTTAGGTAGGCTGTTCTAGATAGTTCTGCCAGAGTCAATAGCCACAATAGCCACACTCTGATATGTTTCATAATCCTTGTGCTCTATAAATCAAAAACAGAACTAATTCAAATTTTTGAGTGATTGCCCACCGGTTTAGTCCAAGGTTGATGGAAGGCTGATTACTATTCTCTCCATGATGCTTCCCTGGATCAGATGCCCACCAATGGCCAACTACTGTTGCCTGCTCCAGATACCCTACTCTACTGCCCACATTGGAGTTCAAATGGACTTTCTGGCCGTTATCATTGCTACCACTATCATCATTACTGTCACCATATCAGTTCACCTGAACATTACAACAAGATCATATGATTATGATTTATCACACTGTAGTGTCAGCAGTGGAGAAAATTATTTGATTTCATCCTGAAAGTGAAGAAATTGTTTGATGAACTATTGGAAAATCAAGGATGCTCAACCCTCTCTCAGGAGGAGGCATTTCACAGGCCTCACACCCCCCAAGCACTCCAAAACCTGAAGGATGCTATGAGATAAGAGTCCCTTTGTATTCTGTCACTGCTGATAAGGCACAGTGACCGATAGTCCAGATGGCTAAAACCCCTGCCGTTAACCCCGATGGGATCTTTCAGAACCTTTGATCAAAAAGGGCTCAGATAACAGCTCCTCAATACCACCAGTGGAGACCTGTAGTCTTGGCCAAGGTTGGGTAATGAAGACAGTGGGGAAATCATTTGACAAACTATTGGGGAATCAAGTATTTTCAACACTCTCCTACATCATGGAGGTCAGGTCTGATTTCAC
>BRDA01090051.1:0-17938 GCA_036984385.1 Crenuchus spilurus
CAGCAACTACTGTCCAGACTATGCATCCCTCACTGATTCCATTCAGTGCAAGTCATCAGAGTAAAGTAGGCTAATGACAAAACATGTACACAGTTTTACTGTGCAATATGGTTTCATGTAGTTATTCAAGGTACACAAGCATACACTGTACACATAAATTGTCAGTATATTTATACATATATATGTCTTGCATTTTTATATTAGGTAGATCACTTTGACTTAGTCATTAGATAAGTAGCTCGCAGGCTGAAAAAGTGTGTGCACCCCTGCTCTACAGTGTTGACAGGCCACAGCATAGGCAGATACATTTGGGCAGTGGTGCTAACAAGTGGTGCTCTGTTTGTGTGTAGGTGTGTGTAAGAAACACATTAAAAATGAAGCATGATATAATAGCTTCACAATAAGTGAACCTAAACTTCCCAAGTCAACAACTCTGCTGACCAGTAGACATTGTGGACTGTAGAAAAAGAAAAGAGAATATGAAGGTTTCTCTCATGTGAGCCAAATGTACAGCTATGGAAAAAATGTATGCTGTAGATAATCAGTTCAGCTGGTTTTACTATTTATAGGTATGTGTTTGAGTAAAATTATTTTTTTATGAATGAATGAACATTAGACTTATACAGCACCTTTCTCAAACCCAAGGATGCCTTTACAATTAACACAATCCATTTGAAGTGGCAGCAAATCGTCCACAGCGTACTATCCACCAGAAGCGAATGACCACCTGGAGGACTGCATGGAGCACTACAGGGATCACCCTGAACAGAGTGCCAACCATATCTGGGCATTCACAGATATATTCTTACACAAAGACATAAACACAACACAGAGTAATTTAGAGTAGCCAATTCACCTGATCTCCATGTTTTTGGACTATGGAAGGAAACCCAAGACCTCAGTGCTGAGAGGCAAACTACCAAGCCACCATGCTGTCCATTTTGTTTTATTCTATAAACTATTAACAACATTTTTGTCAAATTCAAAATAAAATTATTCTAATTTAGTGTATTTATGAAAATAGAAAATTAAATTACGTTTACATACAGTTATTTTCAGTATAAACACAGGAGAAATCACTGTTAACAGTGAAGGGGCTAGGCTAATTTATTGTGTATAACAGATTTATTTTATAAAGTCCACTTTTAAAAGCTCTGTAAGAAGTACTACAGAGTTGCTTGCACTTCTGGTTGCATTCATTCCTGTCTCATATTTTATAATCCGATTTATAGTTTTATAGAGTTAAGAGTATAGAGTATGCTTCAGCCTACACCTATTCAGCCAATTTTAATTTTTTATTCACTTAGCTATTTAACTAGTTTTAAATCTATTTCTATCTTATTAATATTACATTTTGTTTCTTTTTGTACTGCAATGTATATATGCGCATGTTTTTGTAAAAACGAATAAACTACTACTAAAAAATAGGTTTGCTGCTGTAAAAAAGAGCCAAAGCTCCATTAATAAGGATTATGATGAGAACGTTAACCTTTCCTAAGCACTGTATTCACTTAACAAATGTAACTTTGTCGTTATTTACCTTCACATTTGACTGAATTTGATTTCCACATACAGAAGAGACAAACAGCTAACGGACAATGAGAGCTGAGCTTGTTCAGGTGCATTATGGGAAATAGAGTTTTTATATGTTTTTCGTTATCCGTCTTATTCTGTGCTGAACAAATCTGAAATGTTTTGTCCTGCATATATTTATCTCCCAAAACACTGTTTGCTTTGTAGTATGAGGTCATTAAATGTTGAAAAATAAAATACATTTAGATAAAACTAAAGCTGCTGTGCATTATATTTATGAAATGAGAAAAAAACACAAACAAGCAAGATTTGACATCATAGTCATGTGACTTTAGCAATTAGCAATTTTAATAACTGTCACTATAATATTAGTATTAAAATTACTTTTATTTCAGTGTTCTAGAAGTTTAATTCCTCCATTCTTATACTACATTAATGCCTTTTATCACAAGCATATATATATATATATATATATATATATAATATTCTTGTGATTATGATGATGATGGTGATGATGATGATTATTTTTAGTATTATTAGTATTGAATATAATATAATATTACTTAATACAGCATAGTTGTTTGTGCCAAAATGAATCACCAAAACTACAGTCTACTCACATCTCTTCAAGATATTAATGAAGGTGTCACAAACTAGTCTTTGTGGTTTAGGACAAACTTTACTTGACTATGTGACTTAAAAATGTACAAACACTTGTGTAGCAGAATGCTGTCTTAGACAACAAATTAGAGATTAGATGACAACCATAATCAATAATCAATCAGCTAAAGTTTGAGTGGGTTGAGAGAAGTTTATGATACATACAGTACATATGTATTTTTACAGAAATTACCTGCCTATTTAGGTGACTATTGACTTCTAGTGTTTGTTAGTAATGTTAGCTGCATCTCCAGTTTTAAATTAAACTCCTTCAAATAGTCTAACACACTCTGGAAGTTTAAATGTTAATATGATGTCTTTTCTAGGAGAGGGAACACTAAAAGATTAATTAAGTATTTATTACAAATACATAGTTCAAAACGTCCGCATAAGGGCTAGAAAGTAAGAGAAATCAATGAGCCTGATGCAGATGCTGTGCCGCACTGTGCTCTGTCTGCTTGTTTACCTGCATGCTGCTTGGACACAGCTTGCTGGTGCTGCGGATGGAGGCCTCTGGAGGCTCCAGAGAAGTCCCGGGGTACAGGAGGGGAACAAAACACTCATAACGAGATAACTGGAAAGGTGAACTCTAAGCAGGTTTAAGCTGCACAGTAAATGTTCTCGCTCTGTCTGATGTGTCCACTCAGGTAGAAGAGTTAAATGCAGTAGCAGTGGGAGCCAGCGAAAAGGTGAAGATGATGATGATGATGATGATGGTGGTGATCATGATGATAGTCATAAAGGTGTTAATGATAATTAAAAACATGCTGCCTTGTAACTCTTATAGAAATTTATATATAATTATATATTGTATATAGAGTATTACGCAAAGGTTTGTGCAACCCTGGTTAAGTGACATCTTTTATTGATTTTCTGAGTGCAAATAAATCATAAACATTTTATATTGTATGGATGTGAACTTCACACAACTTCTATACACAACTTTGCAGTATGTACTGTATTTATATATATATATATATATATATATATATATATATATATATATATATATATATATATATATATGCAAAAGTTTGGGCACCCCTGTTAATATATACAGGGGTTAGACAATGAACCTGAAACACCTGGTTTTAGACCACAATAATTGATTAGTAGGTGTAGGGACTCCTTTTGCGGCCAATACAGCATCAATTCGTCTTGGGAATGACATATACAAGTCCTGCACAGTGGTCAGAGGGATTCTAAGCCATTCTTCTTGCAGAATAGTGGCCAGGTCACTACGTGATGCTGGTGGAGGAAAATGTTTCCTGACTCGCTCCTACAAAACACCCCAAAGTGGCTCAATAATATTTAGACACAAAGACTTGCTGTCTTGGTCACAGACGCGCCAGCAGGACGTGCACCAACAATTTGTCCTCTTTTGAACTCTGGGATGTCAACCATAATGTGTGCATTGCAATATTTTGAGTGAAACTGTGCTCTTACCTGCTAATTGAACCTTCATACTCTGCTCTTACTGGTGCAATGTGCAATTAATGAAGATTGGCCACCAGACTGGTGCAATTTAGTCATGAAACCTCCCACACTAAAATGACAGGTGTTTCAGTTTCATTGTCTAATATGGAATCTCTGCTCAGATGGGGATTTGAACCCAAGACCACAGCGCTGAGAGGTGAACCTGCTAACCACTAAGCCACCGTGCCGCCCTTATATATATATATATATAACTATAAATATAGTAATTTGAGGGACAAAGTTTGATTCCAGATGCTCCTTGTTCACTGCATGGATTATTTTAGCATCAGCATGCTTGACTTAACATAATGAAATACTGATTAACCAAACTAAGACTGAATTACATAATATTGGACTGGAAAGGGTTAAACCAACACATTCACACAGAAATGACCATTTATTGTATTAAAATGATGTTTTAACTTTATTTTTTAGCGCATTGTGTGTGTATATAAGATACTGCATTGTATAATGTTACATGCAGCACTATATATCCATATAATTCCATGACATGGACAAAAGTTTTGGGACATCTGCTGATTTGTTGTTTCTTCTGAATTCAAAGCTAAAAAGGTTAAAATTAGTTTATCATCCTTTTGTTGGACAAACTGTCTCTACTGTCTACTAGACTGTGCAGCACTGCTGTAAGGATCTGATTGCATTCAGCCACAATGTTGGATGATCATCACACCACCTCATTCTCAACCCCACCAACTCATCTTAAAAATATTGGATAGAGCACACACAATAGAGTACCACAATGCTGGGGGGGGGGGGGGTATTCCCCTCTAGCCCACACTTGGCATTAAACATGGTCCCAGTAGGTTCATGTTTAGTCCTATTCTATTGACAGTACTTCTCTACAGGGACTAGATAAGCTGTGTGTCTGTATTTATAAACTTAAAACAGCTGAATGCACTCATTAGAAGAGGTGTCCACAAACCTTTGGCAAAATAGTGTATATCTATATTGATCAGTATGCACAATCTGAGGTTATGTTTGTACAAGCAGTTCTGCCTTCAAATGATGATGCACACTCAGAAACTTTGTATGTGTGCGTGTGTGTGTGTGTGTGTGTGTCTGCCACTCACTCTGTGTGTGTGCTATTGCCTAACAAGGGGTGAATAGTGCTGAGCCTGTGATGGCTTCATTAGGCCAGCCTCTCTTACCTTCTGGAAAAAATTAACGCTTTAATGAAGTATGTTACGAGATGACACCTCCACAGCACTTCAGCTTTAAATCAGAGATAATGAAGGCCCATTAATGAGGGCCTCAGCCACAGCACACCTGATCTAACGTCCCCCATATCTCTCTCTCTCACTCACTCTCTCTCTCTCTCTCTGTGTTGTTAATAAATAGCACACAGCTGAGTCAGCGCACCTTCCTCACCTGAGAGACAAGCTGCTGCCTTGCAAACACTGGATCTCTGTCTGTCACACACACACACACACACACACACACACACACCTGGGAATGAGCCTCGATCCTGCTGAACTTCTGTCTGTCATACTCCTCCCACACACACACACACACACACACACATACACACACACACACACACACACACACTTTACCTTAGAGACCATCTCTATCTAGTTACTATGAACTCTGTCTGCCACAGTACGCCCACACACACATAACATGAGTGTGAATCACGCATGGAAACCTGTCAAAAAAGTCTTATTTTATTTATTTATTTATTTTATTTGAAGAACCCTGACATAATTTAATTAAGATAATAAGTTAGTTTACACAAAAATATTCCCATATGCTGTGCAGATGTAGTGGGGGAGGGTGCATGGAGGCACAACTGAAGGTTTTTTACTTTGCATGGATTTGTATTGGACATAGATAAATATTTTTATAAGCAAAGCATCTGAGCTACAAATGCTGACATACATTTGGCCTCCAGCACTGACCATTTATGTCCAATTCAGTTGTAAGTGAAGGGAAATGATACAACTGAGTCCAAAGGTGGGGTTCACTATAGCCAACTAAGCTAGATATAATCAGGGGCAGAGCCAAGAGGAGGCCTGGGGTGGGCACAGCTGGTCACAACTTTTCATCCACATGCCACCACTGATGTTCAGCTGATGTTCACTGGCAACATATCTTGTTCTTTGTGGTCTGGAAGACCTGGGCAATTTTCTGAGGTTTTAGCACTGGACAAAGGTAGTCAGGGTCCTCCATCAGCCATAGGCATCATAACATACAAACTATATACAGTATAATATGTATGTTGATATTAATAATTTTAGTGGTTATCTGTTTTAATTTGCTGTACATGTGCTGTAATTGGCTATAGTATAGTTGCCTCACCTTTTAAATTTCCATGAAAACACATTCCAGGTCCCTCCCCCTCCCTCTCCACTGCGCTCCAGTCCTACCTTCAAAACCCTGTAGGGGGGCAGCCCACAACCTGTGCATGAGCATTGATTTATACTCTGTCAAACACTCCACTTTTATTAGGCATAATTTTCCAATCTAAACACATAAAAATGCCAATATACAGTAAGTCCAAATAACAGCACAATAAAACTGAAATATATTTTATTTACATCACGTGTGGTAATTTACTGAAGAACAAATGTAAAAATGTACTCTTCTAAATTTATATAAGAAACATTTACTTCTGAGACTGTTTCACTTCATTATAATTAATTGCGACGTAGAGGCTAGACTTCAGTTTTTCCAAACTTCTAAACTGTACTACACTACAGCCACCAAAAGTGTAAAATAATGTTAATGTATCGTAAACATAAAAGTGACTTTTATTGTATAAAAACAGGTCTTATGGGTAGGGAGAGATTTTTAAATTTGACCTATTTTACACCATCAAATCGACTAAAGAACTAAAGAACCAATATTAAGACATTTACATCACCTACCTTGATAAAGTGAACAGTCTTAATGTCATTAAGACAAATTTTTTTTCTCCTCAGACGCAGTGCAACTCTGTCAGTCACAGTGGGAACAGGAGCTGTGTTCACTTTTAAAACAGTCACGTTTTAGTATTTAGAAGTTAAATAATGAGAGTTCTAGCTAAAGGGGTCTCAATAATTCTAATCTCAGATACACATTTTAGGAGCTCAACTCATTAGGAAGCCAAGTGCAAGCATCTCTGTGTATATTAATGTATTATAAACATAAAAGTGACTTTTATGGTATACAAACAGGTCTTCCGGGAAAATGTGGAGAAATATCTGGAGAAATACTGTCTACAGTCACAGCTAATGCTGCTGTGGAAACATGAGATGACCAAAAAGCTCTTTATATAAAACTAAACAGCTTAGGAAATCCCTCCTGTCCACATCCATGTATGATTTTGAATCATTTGGATTATTTTGGACCATTTGATTATTCAGCATTTGCAGTTTGAATCAGTGGCTCCATGAAAGGCCACCACCATGAGTCACATCCCAAGCGTAGGCTACTTTGTGGCAGATGATGAATTATATTGACAGGTGACATTTGTTGAATGTCAAATATATCCCTGAACATATGGCCACTGTCTTAGGCTTCAGGTGTAGACCTCAGGCCTTATCCAGCCCAGATACATTCAGCTATGCCTGAATTTTAAAGGAGAACTCCAAGTTATGCTTTGTCTGACAAATCTGTAGCATTTGTCAGCAGCAGGAACACATGCAACAATCTGAAGCTAAGCAGGTCTGGGTTTGGTTAGCACTTGGATGGGAGATGTATTGTGTGTTTGCTGGAAGTGGTGTTGGCGGGCAACAGTAGGTACTATTCCTGGATCCCAATGCCCTAATGAAGTATAAATGGCCTTTCAGATGAGATCCCTGGTCATGTCCTCTAAAAACTAGGGCTGATGTTCTGGCTAAACTCCTAATCGTCTCAATCTTCAGACACTTGCTTAGTCTTTTGTCACCAGAAGTGAGTCATAAGTCATAGTGAGTCTTATGTTACTGTGGTGAGAATCAAGCTAATCAAGTAAATCAAGTCAAGTCATTTCTCAGGTCCAGCAAGTCACAAGACAAGTCATATGATGTTCTGATGATCTCCCCAAGTTTCCACATTTAAATCAGTTAAAGGACTGTTTAGCCTTCTCAATCACAGTCAAAATACACAATCAAAGCCAAGTGATAACTACACTTAAAGCCCCTGTCTATTCATTTTCACGCTTGTCTTCTATGGTTTATATACTTTTATAATGAACTGGCCTCTTGAACTCTTGTAGAAAAAAATCTTTTCTAAGAAGAGATTTTTAATGTCATTTACCATTTTTAATGTCATTTGGTCCTAAATAAGAACAGATTTTTTTCCCCTCAGACTCAGTGCAACTCTGAAGTCAGTCACAGTGGGAACGGGTGCTGTGTTCACTTTTAAGACAGTCACGTTTTAGTATTTAGAAGTGAACTAATGAGAGTACTAGCTAAAGGGATCTCAATAAATCTAATCTCAGACACACATTTGAGAGCTGCCAGTATTTCATTTCAGTGATGGTGTCAATTTGCCAAGTGCAAACAAGTGTATGCATATGTGTGTATATACTGTATTTGTAAATATGTATGTATGTGTGTGTGTGTGTGTGTGTGTGTGTGTGTGTGTGTGTGTGTGTGTGTGTGTGTGTGTGTGAACACTGAACCGAAATCTCGGCTGGTTACTACTGTGTCCTGGTATATTGCCAGATTTGTGTGTATTGCAGTAGAAATCACCCAAAACAAAACATAACTTCTTAATCTGTAGAAAGATGCAAAGTCATGAATGAGTCAGCTGTGGGCTTGTGGTTTAAAAAAAATCACTGAAGTGTCCTTGAACAAGCCACCTAACCCCCAACTGCATCTTAGGTGCCACAGATAGGGCTGTCCAAAGTAAGCTTATATTGAAGTACCGTAATGCATCCACCACTCAGAATACACTTATAATGGAAGTCAGTGGGCAGATGCTGGTTAACAGTCCCTCTTTTTCCTCTGGTTATGTCCTCTTTAGCTTTAACCAAACCCATTAAACATAAGGAGTCCTAATTTGAAAGATTCTCACCTGCCCTCTTTCCTTGAAAACCATCAATTAAGGAACATTTGAGCCCCCTTAAATTAAATTCACCTTTAGAACCAAGCTGCAGTGTGTATTTAAAGGATCTGTCGGGGAGACGCATTTTTAACTTTCCATAAACAAAAAAAAAAGCCCCCTTGGTGGGCTAAACAGCACTCAGTAGCCCCAAATTAGATGGGAAGTGGGGGAGATCTGGAGAGCAGGGCCTTTGTTCCAAGAGTGGAAAAGCACACAAAATATATTGTATCATGTTCTTCCTACTGAGCGTATTTCTTATAGATAATGACAAGAGCCGTGAAGATATCCACGAGAGTGAAGGAGCAAGCTAATTAAGAACGCCACTGCCATTAGAGCCGCCAGGGTGCAGAGTGCACGCGGCAAGGCGCCACCATCGCGGTGTGCCACTCCAACAACAGGGTCTGTATCACCTGGAGAGCAATTGATTTCAATTATATCATATCATAAAATAGCCCAATTTAATCGTCACCGAGTCAACATGGGGCCCCGGGCCCCAGGCGTTAGCTGCTACAGCTAAAGGGTTAATTTCTGTCATTGTGTCTCACTGATGAGGCCTACTTAAAAAACCAGGGGTCCGGGCATCAATGGGGGCAATTCAGCCCAGACACCAGGACAACGAGCCAATGAAGAATGGCTTTGTCTTCGGGATCACTGTGGTGCGAGCACTGTTTACACACGTTTAGATGGGCTTTCTAGCTGCAAAGGGGAAATGAAAGACGTCCTACATGATGCAAGCACCTATAAAAAGAGGAGTTTTGAGTAAAAATGGTACAACCAGTCAATTAGTATTGAGCTTTCAAAGTATTTAAGCCACCATTTGATCCCATTCTCTGAGAACTTATTTTCATTTTATGCAACATTTTCATTTTTGTGGCTCCTGGAAAATCGTTTTTATTGGTTCTTCAAATTGTTACATTGGTAGAATCCCTTAAAAAGTCTCTAGCAGACTTTATTTTATTTAAAAAATAGTTTATTAAAGACCCTTAAATATCTCTGAAAAACCAGGTACATAAACGTTCTTAGAAATCTGGTGTTAAAATGGTAACGAAAATGATCTTAGATTTGAATAGAACCTTCATTTTTTAGATTGTAGAACATCTTTGCACAATCAAAACTACAATGTTGATTTATAGAAATTATATTACAATGTACAGGTTACATCTAATCAGTGTTATTTTGTGTATTATGGAGGGTTAAGGGTTCAGTGTATAATGGCATAACACACATAAGCTTCAAAACATCTAAAGTCAATGTGGAAAAATTCAGTCTTCTGAAACCGTTCACAGTACCAATAGTTGGTAGAGGTTTGCGACTAATATGTGCATCTCCAACAATAAGAATATTGTGAAAAATTTCATTTCAAGTTCATAGTGTAAAAAGGTACTCAAAAAGGTAAACTGTTAGATATTTTATTTTCAATACACATAAAGTGACATATTTCAAACATATTTTCCCAAAACTGACACTAAAGAAATTCTAAAAATATAATGTCATAAAATATGACCATTTGGAAATAAATTCTGAACACAAATTAACTTTTTTTACCATATTCAAATTGTTTATGTGGCACTGTAGCCCAAAACTCTGACCATGTTTATATAATGACCAACATCATTTTGATATTAGCTTGTCATAAGTTATCATGTTTATACAGAACTGTATCCTTTTACATTGTCTGTGTGTGTGTGCATATAATTATAAATATACATTTTATATAGTACTGGGCACCCAATCCCATAATTTAAAACATTTATTTTCACAAAAACATCACATTCCATTAAAATAATTATACAAAAGACTAAAGTTTGTTTACAGATGTTGCATTGATGAAATATAAGAAGAGTTATAACCATTTATCTGGGCAATAAATGAGTTTGCTTATTGTGATTATATATATAGTATAGATTATATATATATTAGTGGTTAGCACATTCGCCTCTCAGCGAGGGTGGGTCTGGGTGGAGTTTCCATGTTCTCCCCGTGTCTGCGTGGGTTTCCTCCGGGGTCTCCGGTTTCCTCCCACAGTCCAAAAACATGGAGGTCAGGTGAATTGGATACTCTAAATTGTCCATATGTATGTGCTTGTATGTGTGTGCGTTTGTGTTCACCCGGCGATGGACTGGTGCCCTGTCCTGGGCTTAGTTGAATAGTGTACTGCCCTGCCCTGCGCCCAGTGACGGGGTAGGGGACTAACCGCGACCCTGATTAGGATTAAGCGGGTGTGATAATGAATGAATGAATATATATATATATATATATATATATATATATATATATATATATATATATATATATATATATAATCATATTATTATTATTATTATTATTATTATTATTAGTTTTTGTTATTTTTGATTTATTCTAAGTGCCTCAGCAAAAATGTTAATATGGTGGTTCACTTTTGTTCATTATTTATTTTTAAAAATCACATATTTTATATCCATTAAGCATAAATGCACATATTTAAAGTGTTTGTTTGTTTGTTTTATAAGTATCCATACTGTTTGAATAGTAATGTACTCAAACTTCAACAAAATATTCTAATAATTAAAGTAAATTATAAACACAAATAAACCAAATCCACATATATTTGTGTTGTACTTTCATGAGCAAGAAAACCCTTACTGTCAGCTCTGTATATAGTATATAATTATATAATATGTGCCTACAGCATACAATCATTTTTATAGCAGTGGATGAATGGATGTGGTAGTTCTTTGTTTCATTTTCTTGTTTATTTTCAAAGAAAAGTTGAAGGGAGAAATCAGAAATGGAGTGCTGTGCCATTTTTAAATAAATTTGGAGGCATTGTGCACACCCTAATCCACTCCTAATCTGGATTAGGAATCCCAGTCTCTCTCTCTCTCTCTCTCTCTCTCTCTGTCTCTCTCTCTCTCTCTCTCTCTCTCTCTATCTCACTCTCTCGTCTGTGGTCAGTGATCATCCCTTGGGCTTTGTCCACGGGCCAGCCTCCTTAACGTTTTAGCAGCTCCCTGACTGGCTGATCTTTGATCTGATGTCTTCATAGAGAAGATCGGCAGGTTACCTCATTTGGGATGCAAATCCTTCACCGGAGCCTACTGGCACTTTGTAAAAGAGAGAGAGAAGAATCTGGTCTCCAGGAGGGGGTACTATGGGGGGATTCCTGAACGGGGCCCTCTTGCACTCCCTTTCCTCCACTCTGATCCGCTCTCCACTATAGATTAAGGTAGGGGATAACCTTTTCTTAACGCAGAAGAAAGAGCATAGCATGGACGAGCCCAGGGTGGGCGGACGAAGGCGAGGGGAGGATGGCGGTGGGGGGGTCCCCTCATAATAAAGCAGCATGCCATAAAAGCATGCTCTGTGTCAGGAGCTTGTGAATGGAGCTCAATGGAACCCCATTCCTGGCCCTGGCGGGGAGCCTTGCCAAAGCCTACCTAGAGCCAACTAAGCGTGAGTAATCTGCCGGGCGCTCAATGGCCAGGGCCAACTCCATTCAGGCCCCTCAGAACTTTAAGAGTTGATAAATTTATTATCTGTGGCGATTAGGGTCCCCCCCCCTCCCTTGGGTCACCTTCTTAAAGCCGACAAGAAGGAGAAGAAGAAAGGAAACGGTTTTGCGAGAGTCTCTCTTCACTCCCTCTCTCTCTCTCGCCGGGACCAGCCTGCCACAGCAAAAGGCCCTCTAATTGCAATACTAATGCGCTAGAAACCTCTGATTTGAAATGAACCAAGGCAGAAAATTGATTTCATGCTGTGACAGTTTATATATTGCTGCCAGTAGACGAGCGGCCCACTGAATGGGAACTGTACCTTCTAATTTTTGTTTGGTAGTGAGCGAAAGAACGTAATTGCTCGGTTCGCGTTTGGTCAGAGCATAAAAGTCATCCGATATCACACCGGCTGCCACCCGAGGCTCTCTGACATGGATTAAACAAAGCCAAAACTCCCAATAATTGCCTGTTGATGTTGCGAGAGTGAGGCTTTGTCCATTTTAACAGGTTGTAATGACAAGCAAGTTAAACAAGGAGTGAAAAAGTCAAGCTTTAGGCCTGGTTCACGTCCACTCGATAAGTAGGTGTGCACAGGGTACAGCAGTTTGGGACACACCCACAACAATTTTATTAGCTTTGTATTTACAAGCGAGCACACTAGTCAATTGTAGCAGAGTGGGCAGTGACTGATGTCCAAAAGGGCATAGAGTACCAGGTGAAGGGTGGTTCTAGAGCCATTGAGAATGGACTGCTTGTACATTGAGTGCCTCTTAATAGCACAACAGTGGTGCCCCATGGTCCATTGATGCCTGAGGGGAATGACGACTCCAGCGAGTAGTACAGAGCAATCAATGTGCCAAAATTGGAATGGGCACAGATACTCCAGATACCTTCATTCACCATACCATGATGTCTCACTAGTGTCATCTGAGCCAAAGGTGGCTGTTCCCACTCTCATGTAGGGGCTAATAATATTCTGATAAGGCAGTGTATTCAAAGCTAAGAGGGCAGTCAGTTCTCATAGTCAATGTCTTGCGAGGAAATGGGCAGACCTGGACTTCTAATAAACTATAACAGTGGTGCCCCACAGTCCATTGATGCCAGAGGGGAATGATGAATTCAATGAGTGGTACAGAGCAACTGACATGCCTCATTTGGAATGAGCACAGATATCTTGCTGTGAGCTTCTTGTTAAGGAACCAGACTTGTAACCAGAAGGTTGCTGGTTTGAACCTTTAAACCAACAGGACCTTCAGCAACTTCCAACCACTCTCTAGGCACCATGAAGAGCTCTGTGCAAGTGTGCTCATTCAGAGCTTCATGACTTTATGGCCTAATGGTTAGGAACCCAGTCTTGTGACAGGAAGGTTGCTGGTTTGATCCCCTGGCAGGACATGACTGAAGTGCCCTTGAGCTAAACCCCAACTTGCTGCCCACCAATTCAGGCATGTTTGTATGTAGTATGTGTGTATGCATGGATGGGTTAAATGCAGAGTTGTGCAAGCATGACATCTCACTAGTGTCATTCAAGCCAAGCAAGGTTATTCACACTATTGGATAGGCAGGTGGTCATAATATTCATATATGGCTGTATTTTAGAACAGTCTATTCTTGTAGTCAGTGTGTTGGAGAAAAGGCCTGAGAGAGGTCTAGAATGTTATTACCAAAGCCAAAACTCCTAATAATTGCCTGTTGACGTTGCGAGAGCAAGGCTTTGTCATTTTAACAGGTTGTAATGACAAGTGAGTTAAACAAGCAGTGAAAAAATCAAGCTTTGTTAGGCCTGGCTCACACCCACTCGAGCAGCCACAAAGGGTGCAGTGGTTTGGGACAAATCTCACACACCCTTCAGCACATGGATAAACAATTTTATTAGCTCCATTCAGACTCCCCTCGCTTGCACCACATCTATTTTGGCTTCTTCTTTCTTCAAGAACTGTGCTGGACGCCAAGAAAAGAGGGGCGAGACAACATCCAAACCTGCGCCTGCTCAAACAACAGCCCAGAAGAAGAAGCAGAAACAGGCCGCTCGTGCTCCTGTGGTTAGCGGGGGTCACACGCTGACCGACACATGGCCATCACCCCATTACCCAAACTAAATACAGTCAACCCGTCAATTAAAATCATACAAATATATTACATATTCACAAGCAGCCTGTTTCTGTTCACAAACGAGGCCCCAGTCATAAGCACTGAGCCGAGAGGATTCTTCCACTGTGTTGTTCTCACACTCAATTGACTGTGTGCTTATGTGTGTGATTGTGTGTGTGTGTGTGTGTGTGTGTGTGTGTGTGTGTGTGCTCGTGTGTGTACGGGAGTCATTATGTATAATTTGAGGGAGCACGTGGACAAATGTGTGTACAGAGCTTTCAATCATCTTTATGAGAAGCTCCTTGTGTGTGTAAAACAGAGAGAAAGAGAGAGAGACTGACTGAATGTATTGCACTCCATTAATCTTAATGGGGGCTGAAAATGCTGAAGTCCAAGCAGAGTTTATGAGAGAGGACTGTCGTCAATTACTCAGTACAGTCATAGGCACCCCTGAGTAGTTGACATCATCTTTGGGAAATAAAAGTAAATATGGCACAATTTCTATTTATTTACCAAAATTACAAGCTATTTAAAAGCTAAAATATATCCTAATATGTTACAGTCAGTTAGTAAAGCATTAAAACATTTGTTCTCAGTAATCTAAATTTTGCACACAAGTGTGTATAGAGTACTGGTGATGGTGCCTGACTGTCAGCCCCCCGCTCATCCCAGCCCTGTGTCATTTTACCATGGACCACTTATGATCTACAACCCTCATGATCCTCAGCATGCTGGACTGTCATGTGTCCATCTCAGAGTTCTCCACTACATCTGTGAACTGCATTACCCAGATACCCTGGGAGGTCTTGCTCACTCACATGACTCACTGCTAACCTGTTCCATATTGGAGTCTGATTGCATTAGCTATATTTGCTGAACCAGATCCAATGCTCCTTGGTTGGTATTGCTGGTCGTCTATGCAATAACAAAGCTTACTCCTGTTTATTCTCTCAGCCTGAGTACACCTGTTGTGTATCTGTCTGCTGTGTTTAAAGTGCTGTTCTGTTACCTTTAGCTTGTATCCCATTCTGCTCTGATTTTGCTTAGTTTTAGCTTGTTGCCCATTTTGCTTAGTTTTGGCTTGTATCCCATTTTCCTATTTAGCGTTCATCCTGATAGCCTTTTTAGCATTTATCTACTCTGTTTATCTTGTTAGCCTCACTCACTCCTTCCTCTTGTCATTTCTCTAATGACCTTATGCCTGTTCATCATTTGATTTTTGTTTTTCCCTATAAAATGTTACTCTATTTACCTGTGTGCATCTTCCTGGTTCCTGTGAACTGTTACACTTATGCAATATGTATTAAATGTTATATTTTTTGTAATGTAATTTCATACATTATAATCTTAAGTAACATATTGGTTTTATTATGCAAAAATAATTATACATAAAAAGAAAAAATATATAAAAATACAATAAATAATAATAATAATAATAATAATAATAATAATAATTATTATTATTATTATTATTATTATGCAAATACTAGTGGTCAAATCACACTCACTTGATTTTCTATCCAAAAATACTTTACCTCTATAGGATTTTTTAAAAACAAATATTTTTTTTGCACATTTTAGTGCACAATATTTATTTATTTTCTAGATTTTAAGGCACTGGAAAAAATAAAACATAATATTTAATGTGCTATAACTTCCATCCATCCATTATCACACCCACTTAATCCTTATTGGGGTCACAGTTGTCCTGTAACTTTTATGCACTATTTTCCAATGACATTTAATTTGGTAAAATAAAGTAAGTGTGCATTAAAAAAGAATGTACAGAAGAATGTTTTCTATTTAAGACTAAAAAGTTTTAATCTTTAATTTTTTTTCATTTTTACAAAAAGAATGGTTTATATGAAATTACAATTAATTATATGGTTAACTACATGTTTTTTGAAGGTGAAGATAACATTGTCTACTTAATTTTAATGAAAAGTTAATTTATTACATTTAATTTATTGAAGAAAATCTAAGTATTGTCCAGTATATAATGTATATTTAATTAAATTCAATATATAATAATTGAGAGAAAATGCCATATTTACATTTATTCCATGTAGAGTGAGCTGTAATGATAACTAGGTCTGTAATTGAAAACTATAAATATATGAGTACTACAGTTTAAAACTTCCTATATATGCTCAGTGTTGACAAATGAGTGTGTCACATTGAGTGAAACTATATCACAAGGAAGAAAAACATCTTATCAGAAAGTTGAAGTCTGTGCTACTTTATTACACCATCCTTTGCTACAAATGTGTAAAAGTCTCAGGCTCCTGCAGGCCCTTAATTGGCCGTGAGTGTGAAGGATGTGATGGTGTCAGAGCCTCTGGGACATTCACCTTTCTAAGGCAAAAACAAAATAAGCAATTGTCTTGCAGATAGCACCTTTAATTAGCCTGGCCACATTTCCCAACACCAGCTCCTCCTCATTAGACCTGTGAGGGACTCGGGGGCCAATCAGGGGCCTCAGGCTTGGGGGGGGGGGTCCTGATCTGACATCATTAAGGTAATGTGTGTGAGGAGTTGACTTGCCTCTCTCGGCTGGTCACTGTTACACTGTGTGTGTAAACTGTTTTAATGTCTTTATAGGTACCAAATGTCCCCATAATGTTGGGAAAAACATTAGGTTTTCCTGTAGCGACATTCTGGAGGCCCAAAATCAGGACAAAATGCAATTTTTTTTTTTTTAGCAAATTACAGTCAAGTTATGTATCATTCAGGCACACGGGTCCCACAGATATAGAAATACTCAATGCCATGTATGTTTGTGAGTGTGTAGTGTGTTCACCTGTTGCTGTGCTGAGGCCGGCAGGGGTGTGATGCCATCTCTCGGGGGAATCTGGGGATGTGCGTTCTGGTCAAGCTTAATGTGGCAAAACAAGTTGGCACACCCCTCAGGTGAGAGAGTTTTAAAATGTATATACAGTAAGGACATTTTACCTTTCAGACAGCGACAAGCCAAAACATTATGATCCCTCACACGTTATCTTATAACAGTGAGATATTGATGGTCATATTGGAAGATTATGACCACCCTTTGGCCCAGGACAGGATTGCTGCACATTTAAATAAGTGTTCACATCAGTGAGTTGTAACATAGTGTTAAAACATCATCACAGTTGTGATGTGAGTGGTACTCGGTGAAGCATGGTGGTGGTAACATCTCAGAAATCACTAAATTTGTGGGATATTCTGGAGCTACTGTAGGGCTTCTCATATGTTGAGTGTCTTCCAACAGCATAACCAAGCCATTGATGAGGGGAACATCAACTCTGCCCTAACAGTCACTTTACAAAATAATCTAACCACACATCCTCAGGTGAAGAACCAGAAATCAGTGATGTCGACCACTCAAGAACTTGATCAAGTGTACCAATCTCACAAAACAAGTGGACCTGGATCTGGAAATTAAAGCATCTAATCTAATCATCTAATATTTTATTCAGAATAGAACACAAATCACAGATCAAAAGTTTAAACTGAGAGAATGTATCATTTTAAGGGAAAAATATGATGTTTCAAAATTTCATGGCGTCAACAAATCCCAAAAAAGTTGGGACAAGGACATTTTACCACTGTGTGGCATCCCCCCTTCTTCTTACAACACTCAACAGACGTCTGGGGACAGAGGAGACCAGTTTCTCAAGTTTAGAAATAGG